>JASAND010023946.1:0-14235 GCA_030248195.1 Trissonchulus latispiculum
CTAGTGCTGGGACCGGTTCCAAAAGAACCGGTAGAACCGGAACCGGAACCGGAACCGGAACCGGTAGGATTTTCAGAACCGGAACCGAAACCGGAACCGGTAGCTTTTGGAACCGGACCGGTTCTAATGTAAATTTTGGCTGTTTGAAACTACAATCAAGGTTTATTTTGTAAAATTTTAAAATTTTACAAGGAATTTGAATTTAGCACTTGAAATTTAACCTTAATTTTGGAAATTTTATTTAGACTGCAATTTTGAGGACGGCTAAGTTTTTGTGTAAATGGTAGACGATTTGATATCTATTTTTAGTATATTTTAACAGCAGTTTTTAGTCAATGCTTTAAGTTTTATGGAAAGGTTATAACTGACGAATAACTAAGGTGTATATATTCGATGTTAGCTCTTCCTCAAGGTTGACAAAGGTTAAACACTAAGGATTTGATGATTTACGGCAGCTCGTCGAGCTTACTATTGCCTCTGCATTTTTTGTGTGCTAAACTTAAACCGAAGCATACCAGCATAGCAAGGCGTAACTCCAGATTAGGGGTTAAGTTGAGCAATAGTATCCCTGGACCCTGAGATACAGTTCTTGATCAATAGTAATTGGCTGGTTCTACCGAGAGAAAGAATGATTTTGACGGCTTATTAAAATATTTTCATATTTCATGGTCTTCTTTTAGTATTTTTATGCCGATATATATAGGATTACGCTTTGATAGAAAATGGCGTTTTTGTTGCAAAGTTATGGTAGCGTCGGCTAATAATATTAAATCAAAATCGGTGTAAAACAACAACTCAACTGACTGATTTCATTTATTACACATACGACATTTTGGTTTCGAATGTATGAGTTAGTTGTAGCTGTGTTCTGCAGAAGTGCTCGAAAATTCACTTCAACGATTTGCTCCAATTTTCCTCTGCTGAATTTTTGGTCTCAGAAAAACCATCGGCCTCAGATAGCTGCATTTCAATGATCAAGCTTTGTAGTTGATCCTATACTGTTAACTCGATGAGCAAATTTTATTGGACGGTTTGAAATTGACCGAGGAAAGTTTTATTTTTGACTGACAGTAAGGTATGTTTGTTATTTCTAAAGTTGCGACGTTCGCTTTCTGAAAGGCGATAGCAAAATTTTTGTCTGGATTGAGAATTACTAAGTATCTTGGTAAGACTGTTATCTAAAATGTTCCAAAATTTTGCTAAAATGTTGAAACAGAAAACATCTTTTTAACAGAAAATATTTGTAAATAGTAAAATGTAGTAAAAACGGATTTAAAATACTTTTGTAGTCTTGTGCAGTCAATTATACATCACGTGCAGTCAATTATACATCACGGTTTTATAGCGATTTTCAAAAAAATATAAAATTTTATAGCGATTTTCAAAAAATATAAAAATTGAGTGATTTTAGCGTTTTTGTAAAAAATACCAGTTGGAACCAGAATCGGTAGCGAGAACCGGAACCGGAACCGGAACCGGAACCGGTAGTCCAGAACCGGAACCGGAACCGGTTTCAAAAATCGGAACCGGTCCCAGCACTGCTATGTACCCATATAGGGGCGGTGTGAGAGGGGGTCAATTCGTGAGGGGGGTCAGCCGATAGCGCGCATAGCATAGTTTTGGCCTTCACTGCATAGAGTGTTAGGCTTGTCATACTCTTATCATTATGTACTCTTGATAATATCAAATAGTATGTTTACTGATAAATACTAGATCATGTATCCATGGCCATGGAGATGAGATGACCATGGGGTGATTAAAATCGGGAGTGGAGGGCGAGATGAAAAGAGAGAAAAAAAATTGGTTTTGGAAGGCTGAAATGCGCCTGAGGGGGAGAGGGCTAATCTCTGGTTATAGGACTCATTGGAGATACGTAGTGAATGTACTGCGTATTGCTCTCAAGGAAGGAAGGATTGTGCTTGATAGCTGTAAAATCTTTTTTGTAACCTGGGCTGCTAATAAAGGACAGTACTTTGCAATAAAAACTGATTGATCGGATAGATATACTTCCTGGCAGTTGCGTAGACTAGTGAACGGGGAAAGAAATTTTGTGGCAGCGGTGGAATGCTACTGCAGTGATTCTGGCCCCGGACGCTATGAGCTGGACATATTCCTTTCATTCAACCATAACCCGACCCATTGTGTTTACGGGTGAAAATTCATTCTGGTCAACGTATCTCTGTATTCTGTATCCTTCGAATGTATGGTAACTACCCACCAATAACTTAGCTGTTTTTTCTTTGAAGAAAATGGAAAGGCAAGCCAAACCACAAGTTGTCGTAACGGGCTCGATAGTAATCACGGAGGTTTGACTCGTACGTTTAAAAATGTTTGATGCGATTGGTGGAGCCATGCCAAAGTATACGTCATGCAGAGCAACCGGTTCTCAACGTTCCTTCAAAACGAAGTCCTCTCTGAACACGAACAGTTATTATGCAGATTCCGGCCAAGCCTCTCTGAAGGAGAATCAGGCGGCAATTCCTGGATTTTATCTTGGCCAAAAAAGTGGAGGGCAAGTTGGAGGGGAGCCCCCATTTGTGTGGGGGAAAGACCATAAGTGGGAGGAATAAAATGACCTTAAAATGCTAAAAATGCAGTAAAATAGCCTGTTCTAACATGTACTGATGTACAACTTCCTTTTAAAGTGCTCATAAGTCAAGTTTAATAAGTTTAAAAGAAAACATAAAGAATCAAAAGAAATTCACGAACCTTTACGAAATTACTACACTGCACTACACTACACTGTACAACAAAATAGTCTATATACTGATTCTACTGATCGATCGAGATCCCAACACTTTTGTGATAGCATAGCATCCTCAGAACTAACGAAAGCGAAGATGAAATCTGATGGAGTTAGCTGTGAACGCCAAATTTTTGGTGGAAAGCTTTAATACTTCACTACGGTACATTTTAAAGCGTTCATTTTGCTCGATGCATGATAGAGTAATTAAATATGCAACAAGTAACCCCTAAAAGGGGTATAATTCCGTCTAGGTGTTAGCAATTATGTTTCGGTTTGTACAACTTTAACTTGTCTGTTTCGCCGTTTGCACGACCAAAAATGCTGCACCTCGATGCCTAAACCTTTAAGGTTATTTTATTAGTTCATCACTTCAGGGCTGCGAAGTTAGATTTCGGGGTTATGTTAACAGCCTGTTTCTGTTGATAAAATTCCCAAAATTGTGCCAGTAAAGCACAATTCGTTGAAATAGTTAAATTTAAAATATTTAAATAAGTTTAATTTTGGTTAGCTGACTTTACCTGACGCATCAGCCGTCTGATCAGTGAATGTCCTTTGAGCTTTAAGAAAAATTATAGCCATTTAGTGTGGGGGTGGGCCATTTGTTAATTATTTAATTCTTGTCTATCACTTTCACGCCTACTGTTCCCATCCTCCACAATCCACATTATACTTGAACAGGGAGTCAAATTTCATCGACTCTTTTTGAAACCCAAATTTGGTATGCACTGTGGAAGTGATTCGTCTAAGTGTAGTTTAAATGTATAGTCTAACCAACCTCAGTCCGGCTTTAGTTAGTTTTGCAAATTCTTAACCAAAATCAGCGTTTGCGACACTTTAGCGTAACTAGTAACTAGCTGGAAAACATTTCGGCTAAACCTGCAAAATTTAGAAGAAATTTTCATACCGTTTTACAATTGGACGTCTTCGCACACTTGCTGCATAAGTTCATCGTTTCCCAAAACCCAACTCGATGCTCTGTTTGACTATTTTCATGAGCGACGGTAGTATTTATAGTGATTTTAAGAAAATTAGAAAACTTTATTCTTAACAAATAAAGCTCTGACCAATTAGGGAGTTTAACAGACAGTCTAAGGATTTTAAAAAGTTATATAACAGACATTAATAACTCCATTACCATTACTAAGAACCTCAGAAAGATTCAGTTGCATTTGTTGAATTCTATTCAGTATTTGATTTACATGACCCACTGATCTGAGACACGGTTCAACGTTAACTGTTTTCTAGAATGTTTATCTCATTTGCATATTCAAATATTCAACTTCTGTGAGAGCTGATTTTCGATTCTGCCAAAGGGGGGCAGGAAATACAAATTTTTCCTAAAGATTGCGCAAAGTCCCCTCTTTTGTAAATGACTTTCTGATGTTTTTTGTTTAAATTTTGAAGAAAACAAAAGTCCACATCACGCCAAAAAATATGACATACCGGAAAACTGTTGACTCTAAACAAACTTCAACCACCACTCCCCCCACTAGAAAAACACAACCATACTAGGATTATGTGTTAAACATAGTCAACAAAATGTAACTTCATTGAATTTGCACAGCAACTTCGGTCAACCCATTACAAGTATTCCGCCTCCGGCGGAATAATAAAAATGTCCAAATTTAAGAAGTGGGTCATGTGGATCGACGAAATCTCAGTGGGTCGCGGGTTGTGGGTAAACGCGGGTCACGAAATTGCGACACACTTCCAACTCTGCTTCAACTTGTCACAATAATCAGTGATGTATGCGTGTTCCGCATCGCTTCCAACTGGCAATGTTGTCAGATTTAATGCTACAAATGTGGCTAAAATCTCTGGAAAAAGCTCAAGAAACCTCATATAATACATTAACATAGACACTTATAACAACAAATACAACTGGGTGATTTCTCTGATCTTATCTACTACGTGCGGATGACGGTCGGATTAAAGCTAAGTTTTGGCTTTTTGGATTCTAATGCGCTTATCTGTGCTGCCAAACTTAATTAGTTTTTAACAAAGATGTAGGCTATTATGAACATTATGAAAATGAATATGCTATAGTAAAGAAAAAACCATAAATAATAGACAATTCAGGAACTACACCTGATACAACTAGTATATAGACGTAGACTAATACCAAGAGTGCATAATTGCACTATATATTAGAAGAAGAGTAAGCCACTACAGGGCTCCTCTTCTTGGCATTGCGTAACGGTGCTCCGACCACAATACGCGAATGTTCCCCCGTTTGGTGGGGGGTCGACAAGCATACCCCCTCCCCGTTTGGTGGGGGGGGGGTATGCAAAAGGGGTCCCCGTTTGGTGGAGGGGTAGGCAGAAGGGGGTCCCCGTTTGGGGGGGGTCGCCAAGTCAGGCTGAAATTGGCTGAATCTGATTGGCTGTTGGCGACCCCCCCCCCCAAACGGGGACCTCTTTTGCCTACCCCCCCCCACCAAACGGGGACCCCTTTTGCATACCCTCCCACCAAACGGGGACCCTTTTTCAAATAGAACAAAAACTACCGTAATCCTCTGCTATACCCCCCCCACCAAACGGGGAGGGGGTCTCTGCAATCTGATTGGCTGTTGGCTACCCCCCCACCAAACGGGGACCTCTTTTCTGCTACCCCCCCCCCACCAAACGGAGGGGGGGTATGCTTTGTCGAAGAGAGCTACCCCCCCCACCAAACGGGGGAACATTCGCGTATTGTGGTCGGAGCACCGTTACGCAATGCCAAGAAGAGGAGCCCTCTAGTGGCTTACTCTTCTTCTTATATATAGTGCAATTATGCACTCTTGCTAATACTAGCCGGATTTCTTTTTCTATTTTTCATGAAAGTACTGAAGCACGTTGTTTTTATTTTTATGTATTGTTTTATATTGTTTATTCTGCTATAGACAACCAAGAAAGTGTCTGAAAAGCTGGCAGAGAATGCTTTTGACCGATTGCTCGATCATCACATTGGAGCCTTGGGTCCGTGGCAATTGATTATGTATGGCTGCTTTATTGTGCTTCAAGTCTTCCAGTCAGCAACTAATCTGGACAGCATCTTTTTCGGGGCAAAGCGAAGTCATTACTGTCGAAACGCAGAACTTGAATCAGCTTCCTGGTTTGACAAGACTCAATATTTCAGTGAAAGAAGTTTCTTGCGAAATATTAGGTAATTGTTTAGAGGATTTTCGTGTTTCTTTTGTTTTTTAATTAAACGCTTAGTCAGTTCACAAGAAAGCAATGTGCAGCACAAACATAGAGTGATCTATTTACAAAATTAACCTTTGGCCTTTTCTTGCAAATTGGCCGTATTCAAAACCTTCTCTTTGCCGCCATTCATGGCCTTCTTATTACAAAATCCGGCAAACACCAGTGATCTGTATATTAACTGGCCTATAATGTATGTATGAAGAAAAGGATAATCTAAAATTAGCTTGCACAAATCGAAAGTTTTCTTCCAAGAAAACATCATAGATATTCGTTCTAGCTGCGTACTGAACAAAGCTTTTCTAATTTTTCGCTATTTTGTTTTCTTAAAATGGTTGGACGAAATTTTACGCTTTTTTGTGTTCATTTATAAATCAAGCACCTCAAACTTTCATTAGCATGGAACCGGTCAGGGGAACATTTTGTGGTATAATTTCTGCAAAACTGCATCATTCCATCAGACGTGAACCTGGGCAGCCGTTAGTCTGGTTTTGTCTTTGCTATATAAGGCGTGCAGCCAGAGGGATGGCGGGGAGGGCGGCAACCCATCCGTAAGGTTTCTCTGCCCTGCCCCCACCACTGCAAAAAGTTGGATGCAGTATACATGTACGTAATGCTGTGAAAGTAGTAGAGTATTCAACTCTTCTCCTGTGGTGCTATCCACAAAGATAAGTTGCAGCAGAAATTCCAAAAAGCTTTTGGCTTGCCCTGGCCCTACCAAATGTTTTTGGAGGCTTCGCATTCCACGTCACGAAATCATGGTTACATTACTGTTTCTGATGTACGGTAAAGTTCACGAAGGCACAAAGGCGAATAATGATATTTGTTATAATAATACCTTACTTTCTATAACACATAACTTTGAATTTTGCAGTCCAACAATCATTTACCGTCCCCACACAATAATTTCTACTATTATAATTTCTGTGTATTTACAGTTCCACAACCCACAGACAATATATACTTCCTTTTTACTCATAAAAGCTTTCTTTTCCAACAGTTATCCGTTGAATGAAGATGGAGAAAGCCACTCCAGCTGCAGAATTTTTGATTTTAATTACGCTGAACTGGCTCAGAAGAGTCAGCCTGAGGAAGCTGAAGCTACAGTTCAGCAGATGCTGGTTGATGGTCAAAATTCCACCAAAGACTGCAGTCGTTGGGTTTTCGATCAAACCTACATGACCTATACAATTCAGGAACAGGTTTGTATTTTAAAACTGTGTAGTAAGGTGGTGGTTTCCTTTTGTGTAAATTTGGACCTATAAGCTTCAATTCTTTATGAAAGTAGATGAAACTTTCCAAATATGATATTTTGGTGCTCTTTAACATTCTGGGAACAGTCCCACATTTTTAGGTGAAAATATAAGAAATTTTCGGTTTTTGGTATTATATGTACTCTCAAGATTATACCATACTCTAGATAGTAGATAGATCAGGTTGGTTGTTATGGATAGAAAGAGGGTACAAAAATGAACATGTTTGCTTTTACAACCTTCGAGCTATCTCTAGTGGTTAAGTCAGTATAAGCCAAAAACGAATTTTGGGGTCAAAAAACGGCCATTTTCGAGGAAATCAGTTTCTTCAAAATTACTGCCAAATTCTACGGGCAATTTTCGTTTGCTTATACTCAATCGATACGGGGTCTAATTGCCCATTTTATCAATGTCTGTTAGCTGGGATTCGTTGCTTTAAGCTAGTGATTTGGCCGAAAAACCATTTTGGCAAAACTGCGATTATTTTGTTTTGAACATCGATTTCTCAAAAACTACCCAATGGATTTGCCTGCATTTTGGCTGGATGACAATTCGCCCTATTGCGGAGGGACGTTTTTCTTGGTTTGAGCTAAAACGACTCCAGTTGCGAGAAAACTGAATACAAAGTTGCCAAATTTCGTGTCACCGCACATTTGACGAATTATCTCGAGTATTGAGGCTTGTTGAAAAAAATTCAGAAAAATGTCCCTTGGCCCATATGTCCTTCACACGGGCACAAGAAAAATTTTCGCCGATTCTACAGTTTTGAGAAATCGATGTTCAAAAATTTTTGATCTGTATTCAGCCTATCAGATGTCAGTATGCCAGAACATTTTTGCTAGTTTTGTGATAATTTTGCTAGTTTCGTAAGCTCATGGGAATGTACAGGTTATAAGCTTTAAAGGAATGTATAAAGCTCTTTTCAACTCCCAAAATTGCGGAAGTTATAGCATGGAAGTTAAAGCATTTCAAAAAATCACCACAAAAACACTGCACAAAAGGATACCACCACCTATAAAAGGATTTTATATGTAATGATAGCTTCATTGATAACGTGATGAAGTAAAGAAAAATTAGTTAAATGCATTCTTCATTTATTTCTTGCATTTTCTCATACTTTTGTTACTAACTTTTAGTATGGCTTAGTATGTGATAAGGCTGTCCACACGGCTCATGCACAAGCTGTTTACATGGCAGGATTTTTTGTTGGGTCGTTTGCTGCCGGGCCTCTTTCAGACAAGTAAGACTGTTCTTACCTTAGTTCTATATGTGAGTATATAGGCCGAGTCCTGAAGCAATAACTCAGGTCGAAAAGGTGTGAAGATAAAGATTGTGGAAAGAGGGAAATCTTTTAATTCGTGTTTTTTACTGTAAAATAACTTAGGGTAAAAGTGAAGCTGAAAACGTTTGTATTGTGCTTTCAACTTTAGCTTGGGTCGTAAGACAGCCACATTCATCAGCGGATTTATCACAACTGTTGCTTCCATTGCTGCCACCTTTTCTCCGGACTACAGAACATTTTTAGCAATTCGCTTTTTTCAAGCGTTGGGGAACATTGCTACATGGCTTGCAATTTTCACTCTGTGTAGGTGTAAACAGATCCAATAACTAACAGCTTGCTCGAATGAAAGAAAGAACGGATGTGCTTTCATTTTATCGAGGTCATTTTTGCATAAAGAGAGACGAGAAATAAAAATAACATTTTCACTTTTAGCTACTGACTTGCTGGGGTTGCTTTACAGCTGAGATCTTCGTTACTAGATAATTAATTAAAGATGGGATAACTGAGGAAGCCGGAAAAGATTTATACAGGTTCCAAAATATTGATCCATAATTTCTGTTTTTGAACCCAAACATTCAGTGCATGAGTAATGTAAAGAAATCCAATCGCCTTACTCAAATATATAAGTCGAGTTACAAAAATATACTGTATTCAAAACCCGGCAGCGTTGAGCGTGTGCGAGTACGGTTTAAGTTGTACGAGTACTGATTTATTTAGTTTATATTTATTTGTTTAGTATAAATAATCATTCATTAAGAAACAATTAATACCCAGTGCCTTCGTACGTAGTTATTGATAAAAGCTATTTTTATTGAATAGGTCAAGAAATTACCACGGCAAGGTATCGGAATTGGGTTGGCGGTTGGTTCTTCCTTCCGTATGGAGTTGGAATCACCCTTTTGTCTGCCTTTGCCTCTTCACTACGTGACTGGCGTCATCTTCATTTGTGGCCATATCCTTGCCTTTGCTTTTCTATATTCCAACATTTTTGTAAGGATTTGTTTTCATTTAGCTTGGTTAAATTCTCAGTTAAATATTGGCTTCGCGATGCCTTGTAGGACTCACGTCCATGCGTTGTCTCGCGGCATAAAACTTCTGGCCTTCAGTCGGATAAGCAAGTACAACGAATTATTGTCGTTTCGGGTTGGATAGGAACTCCAGCTTGGTGCAACTGTAGCGGTTGCTCAGAGCGCTTCCATCAGGGAGTCGTTGGTTCGAATCTCACTCGATGCCCGAATTTTTCAGGTCATGTACTGAAGTGACAATTTCATTTCTTCCATAACATCTTTTAACTGAAATAATTTTAGCAATTTTTTAGTACTGTCATGTCATTGATTGCTGAATGTCAAATCAAATTCATCACTGACCTTACCACAGAAGCTCGCTATTTCGATCCAACTTGGCAGTAGTATAAAATTTGCAATTCACTTTGCAACAAAAGCTTCATTACTTGGAAAAACTTCAAAGGTTTCGTTTAGCGATTTTATGAAGAATCCCAAATTTTTAGCAATATTTTAGTAGGAAAACCAATTGTCTTCTGGCCATTTCGTTGGCCCAAAGTACAGAATTTCCCCTAAAGTTACAGCAAGAGTGCGCCAATTGCACGCTATATAAAAAGATCTTCTGTAATCTAAAGGATTAGATAAATAATGGGCTCTTGGTTACGGTTTGTGTCCGACTGTCGGATCCTGATCGTTTCGGGTCAGGTTAGTTTAGGTTAGCCACCATGACCATAGTTAGTTTTCGTTATTGATGTTTTGTTTATTGATGTTTCAAGTTTCACTTTTTCAGCTTGGGCGAGTTGGGTGATTTGGGTGAGCAAAAAGTGCAATTTCTTACGATCTGATCCTTTAGTTGTCAAGCTGTGGGCCTTGTGCAAAAAGGTTCACTTTTTCTGCTTGGGTGAGTTGGGTGGAGTTGGGGGTGAGCAAAAAGTGCAGCTTCTTGTGATGTGATCCTCTAGCTGGCAGACTGTCGATCTTTATTCAAAATTCACAGGATTACGTAGGAGTCGTAATGAATTTTCAAGATGTAACCGGTTCAGCTTTCACAAAATCGCTAATTTTAGCTTACTTTCAGTCTTGTGAGTGAATCTCCTCGTTGGCTGCTTGTTCGTCGCAAAGTTGACGCTGCAGATTCAGTGTTGCGCCGAGCTGCGAAATGGAACCGTAGAATGCACATTTCAAGGGATCTATTAGATAACGTTTCTTTGGAGATGATAAAGGTGAAACAATAAACATTTGACAATAATGCATCTACAAAATGAACATGATAAAAACAGCTACAGTATGTTGGACCACTAAGTGATGCATCATCATCCATACTTCAGTGGCCTATCTGCCAGGCTAAACTGCTTGATTCCTTGTCAAGAGTCATTTTCAGTATTTCTTTTATAAGCAATTTTTAATAAGGTGTCTTAATAAGGTTTAATTTTCGCCTTGTATAAATTGCAGTGACCTTTTAGGAAGAGGAAGCAGCTGCCACCAAGAGAATTCAGTTATGGCACTTATTTCGGTATCCTATTCTAGCTGGAAGACTTGTCAACGTCTTTTTTAATTGGTGCGTTTGGCTGAAGAGCATTCTAATTTATTAGCGAGACTTTCTAAAAATAAAGACAGGGCAAGGCATTTATTTAAAGTTTCAGTCCATGTAAAACTTTTCCTGGATTTGTGGTTTCTTCATATTTTAGGTTTGTTAATTCCATGGTATATTATGGACTTGCTTGGTACATATCTTCCTTCAGCGGAAACCTTTTCATCAACAGTGCCATATCGAACGGAATCGAAATCCCCAGCTATCTGTGTTGTGTCCTTCTTCTTATGATTGGCCGAATGTGGTCCCTATCATTGACACTCCTTGTCTCAGGCATCGCCTCAATCGTAGTCACCTTTGTACCTGACAGTATGTTGGAGTTTCTGAAATTTCATCCTGAAAAAGAAAAAGTTAGAAGTTGCAAAAGTACATACTAAGTCAGTATATAAATTCGTAAATCCGTAAATGAATAAATTCATCATCTAATATTCTCTGGTGTCATGAATCATATACCGTAATCACCTTGGCTATATGTAGTTATTGTTCTGTTTTAGGCATACACCAGCTTCAATTATTTTTCTTTCTGGTGGGACGATTCGCCATAACTGCGAGCTTTCAGATAGTTTATGTATTTACATCGGAGCTATTTCCAACTGGAGTTCGGACTACAATTTTGGCCACCAGTTCCATGATTGGGAGGATTGGCTCATTCATTGCTTCCTACATAGTCGTTATACCCGACACGGTAAACTGAACTGCCAATTGCAATTAATTCAGCAATGTAATTTTTTACACAGCATAGAGTCTTAACCTAACAAATATTAGAGGCGATTTCTTACAGACACTAGTACCTATGTTGAGCAGTCAGTCCTCCAGTCCCCCAGCTCAGCCATACGTTCGTACATTTTTCATAGCCGGTGTCACAGGGAAAATTTCACCCCGTGATATCTTTCCCCCCGGAAAAATTTCCCTAGGGAAACTGTTTCTCACCGGAAAATTTCCCTAATACAATAATTTTTGATGGATGTAGCAACACAGTATGAGTTATCAAAATTCATACTTAGTCTCATGTTTCGTTTATCTGTCGTTGTTAATCCCTCTAACCGAAACAGAAGCTCTGATTAAACGCCCTGAAGTTAAATAACTTGAATGAAATATATATTTAGTTTTAATTTATATTTTATCCATTTCTTATTTCCTAAATGTTAAGGGGGTCTACTCAAAATTTGAAAAAGTTAGTTTTTTATTTTTTGGCCAAAAGTACAACAATGATTTTTAGCGATTTGTAAGAAAATTTTGCTAAAATTTGCTAAACAATGAGCAAAGTTTGGTAAATCGCTGAGGAGTCTGTCCTTTTTTCTTTTGGACAAGAGGATCTACACTTTTTCCCTTCTCGCCGAGGGGGTCTATTCATTGTTTGTCGGTCTGGGGGCAGTCTGCACTCTGCACCCCCCATTCCCTCCACCCTTCATCCAATAATTAACCATTAATAAATAATTTTTATTTTCGTAATGAATAAGCTAGCGAGATACTCCGCACATTAAGGCCGAAATCTCGGGGGTGGTACTGCTTATCACAGTTAAAGCATGTGTTCATATGCGAATGAACTAAAACGAATTTGATTGGTTGGTATATATAAGCTGCCGTACCTGCCTGGCGCGTCCAATCCGATTCATTTAGTCGTTCGCATATAAAAACAAGGTTATCAACGCTAAACTCCTGATTTAACTAAGGTAATTTTTAGCTCATTTACTCCTTTTAACTCATCTGTAACGAAATGGGCATAAACGATAAAAGTTTTCTTCGTTGAAAATTCGCATTCGGTTTAAGTGATTTCAATTAATTTATACAGAGAAAGCTTAAAACCGACTCAACTCTTAAGACATAAGATAAAAGAGAATTGAAGTAATGTTTCAGTTCGATATGATGCGATTTGATTCGATTTAGTGACTACTCTTGGTGACATGAAATTTAATTAATATTTGAATCCTAGGTGCGTGTTTTAATGTAATCCCTAGAAATATGTAAGATTAAACATAGGTAAATTTAATCAGTTTAAATCATTGAATTAGGTTTATTAATCGTTGAACCGTTTAATCCGAGCTTCTGTTTCTTTGTGCAAAAATGAATTAATGACATTCTGAATTTAAATTAAATGTAAAGGGTGGCAGGAAACGACCAATACAATGCTAAAATAGTTGAATGCGCAATATAAAAATAGGAGCAAACTTGCAAAAGCAGTTAAAATTCCTACAATGAATAACATCGAAGAAAATAATTACGGTGTTAGGAAATTTTTCCGGGGGAAACAATTCTCTAGTGAAGTTTCCGGGGAAAGATTTCTCTAGGAAAAATTTTCAAGGGAAAATTTCCCTCAGTGATATTTTTTCAGTGGGGGGATTTCACGAAAATTTTCTCTGTGACACCGACATGACGGTGCTGGTGCTCTACCTCAAATTGCCTATCATCTAACTGAAACTGCGACAGTCTCAATCAATCTCAAATGTAAAAAACTTGTTTTAGGCTGAAAAGGGGACTGAAGAGCATGACAGACTGGCGAACGTTCCGCTCCTAATCTTTGGAGTGTTCGGGATTCTTGGCGGCATATTTACATTCCTTTTACCTGAAACGAAAAATAAGAGCTTACCAGAGGAAATCAGCGATAGTCTCCATAACAAATCACATTATGAGGCCAAAGTGGTCAATAAATTGTATGTTCTTTATTGCTTGCTATTTTGTTTATTTAATAAGCTACTAACTACATATTAGTTTTAACTTACGGTGCGGTTATTTTAACTATCAGCTCAAAGTTTTGCCAAAACAGAGCTTAACTCAAAAACAAACAATAGCTGATTCTGAATGTGCTTAATTTTCAAGACTTAGTTTTAGTGAACCAGCTACAAGCACCTCCATTGGGTAGCTAGCCGGGCTGGGCTGGGGCGAGAATGTTTTTAACTGCGGGCCGGAGCGGGACGAAACGGGGCGGATCGACTCTAGAAAATGTTGTAGAAGTCACTAAAATTAGCTACACATTTACTGATTCACTGGTTTATTTTATACCAAAATTTAACATTTCGTAGCATATGTAATTTAGCCTCTCCATCTTGCATTGAACCCCTTTTTGGCGGGCCGGACCGGGCCGAACAATTTTGCCAGCGGGCAGGACCGTGCCGGACCGAGTAACATTTTGAGCTGGGCGGGGCCGAAAAAATCCGGCCCGTGCTCATCTCTACAAGCAAA
>JASAND010023947.1:0-17441 GCA_030248195.1 Trissonchulus latispiculum
CAGCTAAGCGGCCGGTTACACTTTCAGTAGTAGCTCGATTCTGGCGAAGCGATTTTGAAAATTTGCAGACCGATTATTCCTAGTCTAGATTAAATTTATGCGAATTTTCAATTTTCGAAACTTTTGGCTGCAGAAACGTATTCTTAATTGTCCATGGATCTAGGTATGGTTTAACACATGTCGGAACACGTGTCCGACTCGGAATTACATACCACATTTGAATGAGTGGAGACATTTAGTTACTAAAGCGCATCCACGGGCATCCACGAGGCCTGTAAAATCGAAAGCACTCCCCCCGCAGTAAGTTGCACATCACCGGAAAGCACGGTTTTTTTTGCGTAAAATACTGCGTATTTACGCAGTCGAGCTTAAAAATACGCAGTCAAAAACAAAAATACGCACCAAAATACGCAGCCGAAAAATTCGGTAGTAGGAATTTCTAGAGTGCTCTAAATTAATTTCTTGAGACAATTTACCGTAGTTTGGTCTCTGGCTTCTTCTGGGGGGCTTCCGCCCCCCAGATCCCCCGCATATCTCTTCAATTCTCCTTCCGTCTACAGTTGATTATACTTTCTGCCTAAGCCCACGTTGTACCATGCGATGCTTTTCTTTCTATTTGATTTGATATATATAGTATATAAATTAAAATTTTATATATGTGTTCAATCAAGGGAACAGTAACTCTATTTATCTAACCAAATATTGGCTTAACTATTAAACTGTTCAAGGCAAAGAAGTTAAAGTTTTAAAGAGCAAATTTACTCCGAATTTTAAAATTTTCTTCAACTTCTGGGGGGCTGCGCCCCCAGACCCCCTGCGTATCTATATATTTTTCGTCATCTATTCATTCATGCTCTTAAACCACAGAGAGAGCACGCAATTTAAACTCAAGCTAAAGATTCTTAACGTTGTTTAAAACTCTTAAAACAGCATTAATTCGACGCTAAATGCGTTTATAGCTTCATAACGTTGAGAAGCGATTTTTGTAATTTTACGCAGTCGAAATTAAAAATACGCACTCGAAAACAAAAATACGCAAAATTTACGCAGGTCCGATTTTCAAAAAAAAACCCTGCCGGAAAGTCCAAGACTTGCTGCTTCTGTTGCTACAAATCACTTAGGCAGCTGTAGCATATTATTTTGAAAATATTTTAGTAAAATCAACAAAAACTGCCATCTTCTTAAATTTAAAATAGGTTTAAATTGATAAATATATGTCTAATAAAATTTCTGATTAAATATAGAAGAAGCTAAGCATAACATGACGAAAAGAGCTCTAATAAACAGCTGTTTATATGCATCTGCAGTAAAAAGACAATACGCCGCAGGCGAAAATTTTTTGAATATTTAAAAAGTAACCTCAAGTGTTAATGCAAAAACGTTTATATACTTGTGTAAAGGTAGAAATGAAACAGTTTGTTCTAAAAATAGGGGAAAATAGGGCCATTTCACTCAATATAAGGAAAAATAGGAAAAAATAGGAATATAGGGATATGAAGCCCTGTACCTGGCTAGCTAGGGGCTAAAAACCTTGAAAGTGCCATTTCGCTGCTGGAGGACCCAATACAGGTACAATTGTGGATTTTAACAGCCAATTCTACGTAAAAACCATTCTCTTCTTCTTCTGCCATAGATGCCATAGACCCGGCCAGTCAGATGCGGCCGGCCCTCCTCAGGAGATCCAGAACTTTCTTCGGAAATCGTAGCATTACGGCGGCAGATAACCCGTCACCGAAAAAGTGATTTCGGAGTGTAGCTGTGGCTGGACACCCCGCCAGTAAGTGCTGAACCGACTCCTCCTCTTCATTGCATTACAGGCAATCAGGACTGTCTGCGGCCCCAATTCGGAATAAATACTGTCTTGAGAGGGGCGAATGTCCAGTTCGCAGCTGGGCAATCAGCACCCCCTCCATCCTGGTTAGGCCTGTTTGCTCAGGGCTATCAGGCCAACGATCTGGGAAGATATTGAAGTGTTGGTCCTGTTTTCTTGTTTCCAGCCAAAGTTTTTCCGTCCTCAGTTTGATCCTAGCCTAGCGGTGTCCAGATCTACTGGGACATCAGTCTGAGGCAATGATGAGCCTTCTTTTGCCAATCTGTCAGCATGTTCGTTTCCTTCCACTCCGCAATGGCTGGGGGCCCACTGAAGCATCACCTGACAGCCAGCTTCCGCCATCCGGGCCAGCAGTTTCCAGATGTCAGATATATACTAGTTTGGTGCCCCTCGGTGGCGGACCAGATGATATCTTTTCCACGGCGCTTCTGGAGTTGGTTAGGATTATCACCTTGTTATGTGTCCAGTTAACAAGGTTTGCAGATTCCGCTAGCCATTGTAGTCTCTACACAATAGAATAATAAGTTTTATCAAATTACATCATTTTTAGCATTTTTCAAAAATTGCCCATGTTTATGTGTTCAACTTTATGAAACCTGGCCAGTTGATGCTGCATTTTCAACGGCACATGAGATCTTTAAAAAAGCTACTTAGATCGGGTTTTTTGGTTGATACTTTGATAATTTGATAATTTTACACTGGAAGTGTCAGAATTGCGCTAGGACAGTTTTTAAGACCTGTGAGGGGTGGGTTTTTATTTTCCCCCATTTGGGTTTTTCCCCCATTGGGTTTTCTCCCGCTACTTTTTGCATTATATATACCGCTCTAACGGTATATACAACCTAGAGAAGTGCAAATAGGCTTAAAAGAAAGTTCTAAGTACGCCAAGTACGATGGTATATAAAGTTCTCAGATAGCCCTTATAATAAAAAAGTTCCAGCCAAAATGCGAAAATGTGGGTTTTTCGCCCCATGGCTATATATTTTTAGGGTTTTTCCCGGGGGGGCTGCCCGGAGGGGGGGGGGGAGAAATTTTCGAGGGTGGGGAAGATATTTTGGCAAAAATGAGCCAAAAAATGGTATTTTTGGCGTATTTTGCATAGTGAAACGCTAAACGTTCTCAAAAATGCCAGGATTTAAGCTAAACATAGCAATTTTTACGAAAAAATCTCCGGAAAATTTGGATATTTTTGGCAAAAATTTGGGTCCTCAAAAAATCCCTGGGGGAAGCAAAAATTCCCGGGTGGGGGCGATTTCAGGGGGGGAGGCAGATTTCGGGGGGGGCAACCTGTAAAAAAATAGTAGAATATTCGCGACAATCGCGGTTTGACGATTGTCATGAAAAGTTAACGAAATATCGTTAGTTTCCTTAGTGTTCCACGACAATCGTCAAAAATCCGCGATCCGCGATTGTCGTTAATAGTCTTTCCACGACTTATCGCCAATACTCAACAATCATAAGTGTGTTTGGGGGACGGGTGGGGGGGACCCTCCACCCCACCCCTTAAAATATTTTCCATCCCCTCCCCCCAAATCGGCCAGGCCTTCGGCGGACCCGGACCCACCCCACAGTGGCTTTTTCCTAGGCAAACATTTCTGGGGGGGGGAAGTCTGGGTGGGGGTCCCCCCAGGTCTGGGGGGGGCTCGGATTTCTGGGGGGGGGGAGGAAGAAAAATTATTTCAAAAAATGCCTAAAAATAGCTATTTTTTGCTGCTAAGCAATTAACTATTTTCAACTTAAATTTAAGCTTAAAATAGCTAAAAAATGCTTAAAAATGGGTATAAATCCGGCGAAGCCGGAAAAAATTTTCAAAATTTACCCTCAAAACCCTATTTTTCCGGGCATTTTAGATTTCTGGGGGGGAAGGCCCGAATCCTTGGGGGGGGGGGCCAAGTCTGGGGGGGACGAATTTCTGGGGGGGGGGCCACCTAGGAAACAGCCAGCCACAATGTTCAAACCCTTTGGCCAAAAATTTGAAATTTTTCAAAAAATTACCAAAAAGTAGCGAAAAATTGCTAAAATATTCTTAGTTACCTGAAAAAACACAAAAAATAGCTGAAAATTGAGAAAATTTTTCAGTTTTTTAACGAAAAACCGATTTTTTGCCGACCCCCTCTCGAAAGCTTTTCCTACCCCTCCCCCCAAATTGAATCTTTCAGACCACCCCTTATCTTTTTTTGCCAGACCCCCTCCATACTTTTTTCAAACCCCCATCCCCACTTTTTTCGCCAACCACACCAATGTCTATAATAATCGCTGGGGTTTTTCTCATAGGTGTGGCTGGCGAAAAAAGTGGGGGTGGGGGTTATTCAGAAAAAAGTAGGGAGGGGGGTTTGGCGAAATAAGGGGGAGGGGGGGTCGCGAAAAGTCGATTTGGGGGGGAGGGGTAAGAAAAATTTTCTAGGGGGGAGGTCGGCAAAAATTTAGAAAAAAGTCGGTTTTTTGTTAAAAAACAAATTGAAAAATTTTCTCAATTTACAGCTAATTTTAACAATGTTTAGCTTAAATAAGCAAATTCTAGCAATTTTTCGCTAATTTTTGGAATTTTTTGGAAAAATTTCGAATTTTTAGCTAAAAAAATTCAAAAATTTAGGCAGGGGTTTGAAAATTTTTAGGGGGAGGGGTCTGAAAAAATCGATTTGGGGGGAGGGGTAGGAAAAAATTTTTAGGGGGGGGGGGGTTGGCGACCCCTCCATTTGGGGGGAGGCATAGGTGTACCACCTGTTTGGGTTGGGGGGGGGGAGTAGAAGGTCCAAATTTGGCTCGGGGGACCCCACCAAAATCCGAAATTTGGGGGGGACCCCCCTAAACTGTACCCAAGTTTTTTAGCTAAAAATGCTCCTTTTTCGATGTACAGTACATTAAACGTACTCAAAAGCTTCTGTCAATAGTTTTCGTATGCGAAAAGAGGGCTTGAAAATTGACAAATTTGTGCTAAAATGTGCCTAAATTAGGCCAGATTGTTAATTATAATTGCCTATATTATATACCTTTTAATTGCTATAAATAACCATCCTTAGCTGTTTATAGCTGATTTACATCCATTTTTTCGAATTTTGTTCAAAAATTGCAAAAACTTTTTTAAACAATTTTGCATTTTTTACTTGGTTTGGACCCAGCTTTAGGGGGGAGGGGGGTTTGAGCTCGGCTTGGGGGAGGGGGAGTAGTTGAGGCCGGGTAGGGGGGGAGGAGGGGGGTCTGGCCTCTCCGTGTGGGGGGGGGTCTCACAGGGGGTAAACTGTAGCCTGGTTCACCTATGGGGGGGACACCTATGGTTTTTCTAGTCAAAAATAATTGGGAGGGGAGATATACATAACTAAGCTCAAAAATTATATAAGTTTTAACACCAAAAAAGACGATTTTTGACCAAAAATTTCCGGAAAATTTTGACCAAAACTCCTAAAATTTGGCATTTTCTGGGCACCTTAGGGCTTAGGGTGAGTGGGGTAAGCCCAAAAAAATGGGGAGGGGAACGAGTGGGGGGGGGGAGGGGCATCGAGTGGGGGGGACAAAAAAAACGTGGGGGCACCCCCCCCCCCAGTAAAAAACCCCAGAATCACGGGCGATTTTTGGCGACACGTCGCCAAATTTCTGCGACTGAATTTTCGCGATTATCGCCAGATGAATAGTTGGCGACATGTCGCGAAATGGTCCTATTTTAAATGAATGTACTGTAACTTTTTGGCTTCAAAAAGTGCTGGGAAGAGGGCTCGGGGTCGGGGAGGACCAAAAGTGGGGGGGAGGCCTAGGTGTAATTGGGGGGGGGGGCGATTTTTGGCATCGAAATAGAAAAATTTTTTGGAGGAGGCTTGGGGGTCTCTAAGGCCCCCAAAAAAAGTTGGGGGGGAGGGGATCTTCCCCCACCCCAAATTCATAGGTGTATATAATTGGGGGGAGGGGGGTAACCTCCCCCAGCCATCTTTCCAAACCCCCCCCAGAAATTTTTGGGGGCCCCCGGGCCCCCCCAACTAGGGGGGGGGGTAGTCGCGGGGTAGGCCAAAAATTGAGCATTTTTAGGGCAAATTTTGCGAAATTTTTCAAAGAAGTCCAAATTTTTGGCTTAACGTGTATATTATCGCGAGAAATACACGTTCATAACGGTTTTACGGACTTCTAAACTCAATATTGACCTTATTCTGGACTCACAAACATGTTGGCAATCAAGTTTTCGAGTTTAAAAACACTGTCTAATGTTAAAATTACTTAATGATTTCATGTTCTTCGGCATTAGCAATGGCTGAAAATGCGATTTTTGGCATAAAAACAAAAAAATTTTTGGGGGAGGTTTGGGGGAGTCGTGGGGCGGTTTGGGGGGGGGTCTAAAAAGGGGGCCCCCCAAAATTCCGGGGGAGGGGGCCCCCCGCAACCCAAATCCCCGTTACACCTATGGGGGGAGGGTGTCAAAAATTCTGGGAGGCGGTAAAGATGGTCGAAAACTCTGGAGGCGGTAAAGATGGTCGAAAACTCTGGGGAACAACAATGTGTGGAACTATGCGTACACGTACTGTATATATATATATATATATGTTCCCTCCCCCCACCCACCGGCCTATCGTCAGTTTCCCCGGAACTTTGGGTCTGGGAGGGGGGGGGTAAATCTTGGAAGGTTGGTGGCATAGGTGTGGCTGGGCAAAAAATCTGGGGGGGGGGGTTCCGACGGAGGGTGGGGGGACCCCCCTAAATTTTCGATTTTATGCCATTTTTGACCACTTTTTGGCCAAAAATCTGGGGGGGGGTACCAAAAATCTGAAAATCTGGGGGGGGGGGGTCGCCAAAATTTGTCATTTTGGTGGGGGGGGTCCCCCCCCACACCCCCCCCCCCCTAACACATCTATGGTTGGTGGTCGACCCAAGAAATGTGATGGGGGTACCCCCCACCAACCAACCCCCCCCCTCCCCAGAATTCGGACCTCAGAAATTTCAAAAAATGACCAAAACATGTAAGATTTTCGGTAATTTAGCCTTTTTCTTCAAAATAAGGCCTGTTTTTAACGTTTTAGGCGTTTTTGCACCGTTTTAAAGTGATTTTAAGTCAAAATTTTAGAAAACTTTTTCAAAAAATGACCATTTTTAGCCAAATTTATCTAACTTTTTGGGTCAAAAAATCGCTGGGGGGTTCGGGGGGGATAGCCGAAAGTTGGAAAGGGTATCTCAAAAATGCTGGGAGGAGGTAAAATTGGTCAAAAATTTGGGGGGAGTACCCTATCGTGTCCCCACGCGTATTCACCATCCCCCTGCCCTGCCCACACAATTGCCACATATGCAAAAGCCAAAAAATAGCCACAAATTTACAGTCCTTATATGAAATTCCTCAAATTTTGGACTGTTTTTAAGCTTCCAAGAAATTACGGTTTCCCTTCAGCACTACACTAAAACACCAATTTCGAGGCCACTGTCAGCAAATGTAATGCTTCAGAAAAGTGCTTCATTTTGCTTTTGTAAACGTCAAGTTTGCACCATCTCAACTTATACCTGGGAGAACCGTTTCAGTTATTATGAAATTGCGCTTGGTTATGGTTAAATCCACTAAGCCGTGAGTACAATCCCAAATGATGTTTACTTTTCTCTTTGCTTTTCTTATTCATTCTCCAAGTCACCAGCAAAGAACGCAGGTCTCAACATTTGCAATGAAACTGATAGGATTTGTTCTATAAATTGGTCTATTTCTTTGCTTTCTTTCTCTGTATTGTCTGTATCCTGTTTGCTCATATAAACGTTCTTTGGCTACGCTAACCTCTCTAGGCTAGACAAGGTTCTTCAAATCCAAATACACAGGAGATCAGCAGACCACTCAAAGAACTACAATGGATACCAAATCTCTGAAGGGTAGGTACCAGGTAACATTCATAATCAGGAACCTCTATGGCCAACCAACATCATGGCAATTGGGTAGTTAACGTGAGTTTTTGTTTTCAATTTATTTTTCCATCAGCAAACGGCGACAGTGGTCAGCTCTATCTGTACAATGTGTGGTACCAGATAGCACATCTTGACGTAGCAAAACAAGGATACGTGATCTCTGTAAAGAGATTTTAGTTCATACCTCTGATGAAATCTAGAAATTTACCGAATACTAAAGACCGCAACAGAATCTCGCAATAGTGGACAGCGATAGAAAATGGCGCACTAGTTTAACATGACAATTGCTGACACGACTAATTGTGATCACTACAATTTGACAGACAGAATAAGATGTATTGACAAGGTATCAGTTATATGTTAATGTACCAGAGCTGTCAGATATTGAACACGCTTAGATGGGTAACCGATTGCTGGGTAGAATAATTAGCTTAGCTTCAGAATTTGACCCTTAAGGGGGCGCTTGCATTACCGGGAATGGTTCTCCTAAGTTCATTTTTCAACCAATCCATTTCAAACTTACAGCAATGGTAGCTGGCATTAGATAATAGCAATATTTCGAATTTGAAGAATCCAATGCTTGGCTTGCGACCTACACGAAAGGGATAAGTTTAAATTTTCAAAACAGTGTCATTCATTAACGGCTGAATGAAATAAGCTCAAATTTTGCACAAGTGTATAAATAAACCTAACGCAGGGGCAATTTTTTCAGTTTCTCGATTTTTGCAATGTTGAGAATTTTATTCGTGTTCAAAAATTTTGAATGTCAATATTTCACGGAATATCCGACTTCAGCAAAAACTAAAAAAATTGCCCCTGCGTACCTCAGAAATAAACGTACGTGCAAAATTTGAGCAACTTTGATTGAAGCATTAATGAGAAAATTAATTTGAAAAATTTCGCACTAACCGCTTCTACTTTGCGCATATATTTTGATTTTAATAAGTTGTATAATGTATTTCATAAAATAATAAACAAATCCAACACAAAAGCATCATGATATATACAGTAGAACTTATTTTCGAACGACTAGTTTTTACTTTGTCATATGAAATGATAATGGTCAACGTAACTTTGCCTCATATTCAACTGCCTGTAACTTTTGATAGAAGCCACGTACAGAAGAGATATGCACATCGTTGTAAAGCTCTTTTTATGCTCTTTTACCTGGTAGAGTTGAATTTGTCATACAAGGCTTTCGTCAAATTTCGATTTTTTAAGCCGTAACGGTAGCTAGCCAAACACGTGGTTTCTGTTGCCGAAATTTTGTCTAAACATGCCCCGCCATCAAAAGTAACTTCTGGTGAGAGTTCATTAAAATTGAGCAATCGGTCCAAATTTTACATCTATAATCCCGATAATGCAAGCGCCACCTTAAGGTGCTGGTTTCCTTTCGGGTATTGTTGCTTCATACGATTTTAATTCTTTTCGTAAATGGCTAAAACTTACGAAATAACCTATTTCCGTGCTCTTTAGCATTCGGGGTGGGACCAGTCCCGAATTTTTGGGCCAAAAGATAAGATAGTTTTGGTTTTTGGCCTTAGGCTCCCAGTAGGTAGACAAGACACGGGTTTGGTTGTTATGGCTAGAAAGAGGTCACGAAAATTAACATTTTTGCTTTTACAACCTTTGAGCTATCTCCAGTGGTTAAGTCAGTATAAGCAAAAAAACTGTTTTGAGGGTCAAAAAATGGCCATTTGTGACGAAATCAGTTTTTTCAAAATTACTGCCACATGTTAAGGACAAAGTTGGCTTCTTTATACGCAATCGATACATAGTCCAAATGCACATTTTGTGAATGCCAATTAGCCGAACTTTATAGCTTTAAGCTAGAGATTTGTCCGAAAAACCATTTTGGCAAAACTGCGATTATTTTGTATCGAACATCGATTTCTCAAATTCTACTCTACGAATTTCAAAGATTTTTGGCAGAATCGAAATTCGCCCTTCTGCGGAGGGACGTTTTTCTTGGTTTGGGCTAAAACGTACTGAGTGGGAAGAAAACTCAATGCGAAGTTGCGAATTTTTGTGTTACCGTGAATTTGGCCGATTTTCTCGAACGTTAAGACCTGCTGAGCCAAATCCAAAAAACGTCCCTCGGCCCATATGTCCTTCATATCGTGGCACAAAAAGAACTTTTGATCGATTCTTCAGTTTTGAGATTGGTCATCCTGTCAGAAATCAGCATGTCAGAAAATTTCTGCTATTTTTTGCTAATTTTGCCAGTTTCGTAAGCTCATGTGCATGTACAGATAATAGGCTTTAAAACTATGTGTAATGAAGTGAGCAGGATCCGAGACACGATCTGCTCTAGGCTCTAATCTTTCAATTACACGGAAGGTCAGCACGTTTGCTCGCAATGGAACAGACTTAAGCATCAGATCTCTGAAAGGTGGTGTTCCAGAATCAGAGATTCTCTGCAGCCAACCTTGGTAGGGGTCTTCGTCGGTGAGTTCGTTTGAGGCTCCTGATTTCCAAATGAACAGCAAGCGGGGTCAGCACTTGCTTCTGATCAATACCACTGGATTTGGATGACTTCAACAGATGTTTCTTCTACTTCGAGATTGCCAGGAAGCTTACTTACGCTGCTTCCGTCCTGGATTTCTGTGATTATTGGCTAAGCGGTAAACGCACCGTATTTGAAGGCAAACGCGCCTTTATTTGCCTGAGAATAGGCTCGACGGAAAACGCGCCTTTATTTGCCTGAGAATAGGCTCGACGGTAAACGCACCGTATTATTTTGAAGGCAAACGCGCCTTTATTGTTTGTAATAAGACTCAGTAACTAGCACACAGGTGATTTAATGAAAGCAATACAATTATAATTATTACAATTTGTGCGTTCAATGTGAAAGCTACTACAGTACAAACGGTTCAAATATAATGTAATGTGATACAGTACAAATTTACGGTACCAGAGTTGCCAGATATTTCCCTTTAGGTTATTATTAATATTATTCCAATTTGGAATAATATTACAAACTTTGGTTAGGTTATAGGGACAAGGTCGATACTCTTAACGCCTTTTACACCCGTCTGGTCTACTAACTCTTCCTACCGATTATCTGGCTCAGGTTTCCTATATGCTGTGTGTTACCCTATATGCTTGTGCTTTGTTACTCTTTTACGTCCCCTTACAAAAGGACTATCAAACTAGTATCACAATAAGCTAATTTACTAATTATTAACCTAGGGTCAGTCTTTGGGTGAGCCCCCGAAAGTCGGTCACCGCTTTCGCTCCGACACACAGTTCAGGGATGCTATGTGAGATGGAATTTGAGGATATCGAAACGGTTGGGGGTTTGGTTAGTCCTTCCTTACTTATCTCTAATTAATGAAGATTAATACACAAAAAATACACAAAGCTCAATAGGTGAATTAGTTCTCTTCTTCTTCGTTGGACTCAGGGATGTAGAATTTCTCTTAGGCAACCAAAGTGGGGGTACCAGCCTTAGACTGGAGAGACACAAAAGAACTAGCAAGGATTTGCATTTTTCTGAATAGTGAAATGAGGAATTACAAGCCTTTAGACGAAACGCAATTTTCGGTTAGTTCAGGTCTTTGGTCCCAACTTGATCAGGTCTAATGCCGTCCAGTCTTTAGTTATCCTTCCAAATATGCCAGAACTCCAATGTACCTTCAGGGACTATGATTTGACTGATTCGATTCACGACTGACTAATCCACAATGTTCGGGTCCTTCTCCGGACTACCACTAAGTACTACAGAATCAAAGCTTCTATGACAGTTCCACTGGTCTGAATCTCTGGACGTGACTCCTCGGCAGGACTGATCTGATCCGCACCTGAATCAAATGGGTTAAAACCCATTAGTACATAGATATGGTGCGGGAATCGAACCCAGCAACCATTACTCATTCTTTTATTTCCAGGTGGATTTCCATTTCCGGAACAGATGATTTGGTAAATTTGGAAGTTAACCAACGCCCGAATGTACTTTTAGAAAGCATTGACATAAATGAAGATTTGGTTTTAAAACATCTAAAAAAGCTTAAGCCCAAGCTTAGTGCTGGACCTGATGATATACCCCAATGGTTCTTGGTGAAATTTGCTGAGGCCTTAGCCTATCCCCTGGCCAAAATCTTCCAAAAATCTTTTGACACAGGAGAACTTCCAGACCAGTGGAAAATTGCTAAACTTATACCCATACACAAAAAAGGTTTGAAATGTTTAGTCAAAAATTATAGACCTATAAGTTTGTTATGCTCTGTAGGAAAAACTATGGAATCAGTTGTTGACGAAGTATTTATCAATCATCTAGAGGTGAATAATTTTTTATCTGTAAATCAGCATGGTTTTCGATCAAAACGGTCCACAGTAAGTCAGTTACTAGAAAGTCTTAACGAGTGGACTAAAGCACTTGACAATAATAACAGCATAGACGTTATTTACCTGGATATAGCCAAAGCGTTCGACTCAGTTCCGCATAACAGACTTTTGCAGAAGTTAAAGGCATGTGGTATTTCTGGTAAACTATATAGATGGTTTGAAAACTATTTGAAAGACCGAAAACAATTTGTTCAAATAGGGCACTCAAAATCTGCAATTGAAAAGATTACGTCAGGCGTACCTCAAGGTAGCATACTAGGACCACATTTTTTTCTTGTTTATATGAATGATATAGAAAATTGTTTAGAATATATGGATGCCAAGATATTTGCTGATGACACAAAATTTTATTTTACCTTGTCGCTACCAAGAGATACTGTGTATGTTCAGCATGATATTAATAATATTGTAGACTGGTCTGTATCTAATGGTCTGAAAATAGCTTTTGATAAATGCAATTTGTTGCATTTGGGCTCAAAAAATCCAAAACAGGACTACAACTTTTCCAGTCACTCGATAAGTGCTGTAACTGAAATAAAAGACTTGGGAATAATAGTTTCGTCTGACTTAAAATTTTCTAAACATGTAGCCTACATTGCTAAAACTGGATTTAATATGGTAAATCTAATATTTAGAAATTTTCAAACACGTTCGATTTCGTTCCTGCTGACTATGTATTTAATGTATGTAAGGCCAAAGTTGGAGTATGCAAGTGAAATTTGGAATCCTTATTTCAAAAAAGACATTCAATTACTAGAAAGAGTTCAAAGATATTTTACGAGAAAAATTCCAGGGCTGATTGACTTGACTTACGAACAAAGGCTTGAAAGACTAAATTTACCAACGTTGGAAAATCGGAGATTACATAAAGATTTAATTATGACTTACAAAATTATTCACAGGCGGATTTCTCTTGATGCTACCTCATTTTTTGATATGGCAAATTACAACAGCACACGGGGTCATATGTTTAAATTATATAAGTCTCGGGCAAGACTGGACATCAGAAAACACTTTTTTAGTGAAAGAATTGTGAGATATTGGAATAATCTCCCTGCGGAGGTTGTTGAAACGAATTCAATATCCGTGTTTAAGAACCGTATCGCAAGCCTAACATATTAATAGTGATGGCATGTATTCGTGGTCACTGGTCGGGTAATAAGCAGCCACCACGTGGCCCAACCTGATCACTGTCACCTATGATTCATTCTCGACATTAATGTTTGTATCTGTCCAGGAATATGTTAACTTTGTCATTTGCTTATATGGTATATATGTAATGGATAGCAAGTTGTAATTTGTTGGTTGGCAATAAATAGCATAGCATAGCATAGCAAACAGTTTTCCTGCTTACATTAATTACTTGATTTGAAAATAACGTTAGTAGGCTGCTTTTTGAGTGAGTTTTCGCATATAATTAATTTCAATTAGTTTATACCAAAAATGCAAAAACTCACTCACTCACTGTCTCAGCAGCCATTCTACGCAGTCCCTACTTACCGACTTACCGACCTACCGAACTACTTCTACTTCTAAATCTACTTCCCACCTATCCTAGTGCCCTAACAGGGGACGTACCGAACCGCTATTCGATCCGGCGCTGGCAACCCCAGCAGCCAGCCGAGTGGAAGTCGCACGTACAACCACCCTTTCACACGAGCACATGTCAGTACTCGTGCAAAACCGGCATATAAATTAACAAAACTTTGATGAACACGAATTTGAACAAAAGTTACATATTCTTGTAGGGCTTGAAAAACTGAACATTTTTTACGCTTACAGTACCGAAAAATATTCAGTAATTAGTGAGAAAAACATAATTAAAGTTAATTAATACCTGCGCAGATTGTGTTCTGCGCAGGCTTAACATTTCTGTGTTAACGTTAACTTGGTTACGTTAGTTAGTTAGTGAAAATTAATTGGGGTAAAAGTTACATTATTTTGTAGAGCTTGACGAGCTGAACATTTAGCTTTTTGAATCAGATCAAACCGTCCAGCTGTTAATGAGAAAATCATGATCAAAGTTTGTGCCTACATAGGCGTAATTTGTACATACAGTGTATTAGTTCAAATGCACACGTGCTGGGTTGCCAAATTGCTACGGTACATAAGCTAGCTTAGCCTAGTTCTAATCATAGCCCGTGTAGCTCAACTGGATGAGCGCTGGATTCCTTATCCAGAGGTCCTGAGTTCGAATCTCAGCACGGGTCTATTTCTTTTGTTAGCTTGGTTCACTCTTTTGTGTTTTAAGACCGAACATTTTAACCGACATAATTCAAACAATTAACTGAAATTGAACCCTGAACTAACAACTATTTTAAACAAGATAATTGGCACGCTTATCCTTAACTAAACTACACCGAGTAAGCGCTTTTCTAGCTAATAATTTACCAACACGTCACAACTAGAATTACTTTCCTGGATTAAAGCTAAATGACCTACTAATCCGCTATGCGGACATTGGCTGTGAGATGCTTAATTGTGGCGAATTTCCTGCTGTTTTGTGTATTATTCCCGTTATACTTCCGATTCTGCTAGTTCTGGATTCCATGAATGCGGCTCATCCGCCCCCTAATCGCAGGGCTACCTACACGGATGACTGGAAATCCAGCAGACTTACAGACCTAATGCGGGGTCCCCGTAACCCTAGGCTTCCGAATCTGCTTTAAACCGCCGAGTGTACCAATATCCATGCAAAATTCACACTACATTTACACCAAAATGAGCAGTTTTACGTCACACATACATCTAGGTTCCAAACAAAATAAATCCCTCATTATGTAAGGCTAGGGGCCAAATTGCTACCCAATTTGGCCCAGTTCCTGCCTAATATCTGAATGTTACGCATTCATTCTGGCGTTTCCAAGACCCTTATCGAACAAAGGGAGTTTACATGGTATGCCCTCATTCACACTTACAATTACACAATTTCTGTCTACCATTCACACTCTAGAAATGGGGCTAAACTTGGAACCTCATAATCCATAAGGAGTTTACCCAAGAAGCCAATTCTACGTAAATTTGGGGATCACATTCACACAATCAGTGTCACACACATACCAACAATTGCGCGGACAACTAAACAACATAATGCAAATACTATTACTTCCTTATCTAAACCTACCTACTCTTTGTATGCATATTTTGCATGACTGGCCTAGTTATTGACTTTCATCTTGAAAGTTCTTAATTAAAATGAACTTTGGGAATTTTTGGTTAGAATTTAAAACTTGAGAACTTTGCATGAGTTTTGGGAAAGCGTGAACAAGTAATAATTGCTCAGGCAATTATTATAACAACAACTACAAGCACATTTTCCGCTAAGGACAGCTTTTGCATAAGTAAATCAACTGGGGAAGTCGGCCATTCCCCGCAAACAACTGAATAATTAATAGTTAAAATAATTCTTGAGTTTTAGTTCCTATTAGTTTTAGGTAGCCAACCTACACAGGGTTACAATTCACAATTACAGACAATGTTTTTAGCTTCAATAGCGCCTATTTTTGCAATTACGGCCGACAATTCCTAATTGCCGGCTGTGGAGAGAGTTGTTCCTAATTTAGCTTAGATTTCTGATTTGAGGTCGTAACCAAGGGACCTCCTAGCTCAACTCAGGGGTGGGTCCCCACTCAAAATCACAATCGTCTACAAAACCCCGAAAAATAAGAAAAGGATAAAATTTGGGCATAAAGCCCCTACTAAAAATTAAAGGCCAACTAGGCCGTGGCTTGGTTATCTGCAGTTGGTTTTTAAATTAAGGCTCAGGGCCGAGAAAGGTGAAGTTTTAGGCCAAAAAGGGCAAGCTTCTAGCAAATCCCTAAAAATTGCGTTCCTAATGTGTAGTTCTGGCCGAGCATAATACGCTCAAATTGCCCTTAAGCGTGCGTGTGTTGCTTCGTGTTGGCTCAGATCATCTCCTCTGACCTGTGTGGGTCAGAGGAGGTCCTAACTCGAGTCCTATGGGAGGGAGAAGTGTGTTGGGGATTCTCCGGCCAAAACGCTGGCACACCAGGAGACGCACTTTTAGAGGGGGGATACACGGCCGCTCTCGGCCGGAACTGAAGCATACACTGATGAAAATTTTGAATTTTCCAGTGAGCTGACAGGAGTCTGACAGCTCACTGACCTTATGGCTTTTGCCGGGTCCTCTTTGAAGAATTTTCTGGAAATCCTCTTTGTAAACTCAGACCCGACGTGGGCTGTTTGCACGCCTGGCCAACAGGAATGGAGATTAACGGGGGCTTGGAGTTATAACCCTCCAACTGACACCTTGCTTGATGAATTTCCCAAGCTGAATCTCAGGAAACTTTCCAGACTTTTTGGTTAACATGTAAAGGTAACCAAAGGGGAAGTTTGCTGCTTAAAAAATTAATTTTCTCGAATCAAAAAGCGAAATAATACGAAGTAAAGGCCTCTCGGGGCCCGTTTGAAAAAATAAATATTAATTGCCACTTTGACCGTAATATTTTGTAAATTTTATGTTTATTATTTTTAGGCGCTCCCTTGTTTCCAAGCCCCTTTCTTTCCTTTTGGGCGTGACCTTTCGGCTGAGAACAAGGGAGGCCGCTTGTTAATCCTAGCAACAATTGCTCTCCCTCACTGGAACTTAGAGTCTTTACCTGAGGATACAGGAGGGCAATTGTTGCGCAAAATTAGTGCATACAAGGAACTACGTAATTTTTTAGGTAATAAAAACTAGATATTAATATTCTACGTATGAAACTACCTAGAGTTAACTAATTTTTGTTTTCTTTTAGTTATTTGGGAGAGGGTTAAGCCCCCTCCGAACCTATTTTCACACCTAAGGTGTGTACTAACCCTTACTCTGCGAGGCAAATCTTTACTGGGAGAGGGCCAACAGAAGCCCGAAGAATGAATAGAGGAATGAATGAGCGTAACAACACGTGATTCTAACTTATGTAGTAATCGTTTCTGTGAAACAGCTCCAAAAACACCGGAACTGAGAAATCACCATGAAACGGGTTTTGAAAGACAACTTGAAACTACTACAAAATGGACTTTTGTTTTTTCCCTTGGTGCCACACCCCAGACGCTTTGGCGAGGAGGGGTAACGCCAGACCAAATTTGCTCAGAGTCCACGGTCTGGCGTTGAATAATTGCATAATGCAATTACCCGAGGCGTAGGCAAAGCTACTGCCGGAGCAGAAGTGGCTGTGCTGCTTTAACTGCATCACAGCCACCCGTTGGCTCAATCCACAAGGGTTTCCCCTCATAAACGGCCAACTCCTTGAAAAACTCGGATAAGTACAGTGTACAATTACGGGGGGACGTGTATAGTACCGTGCAGTACTATTCCTATTATGACATAAGTTATTGACTGGTACCAGCAGGAACCAGAAAAGTTCGGTTTGAGGCATTAGAGAAAACCGAACGTTGGAATTTT
>JASAND010023948.1:0-24197 GCA_030248195.1 Trissonchulus latispiculum
TATTATAAATGGCTACCCGCAGAACAGGGCTGAATTACACCAATACGTAATTTCAGCTCGGGTTTTATCGTTACTTTGAAGAAATTCTTGAATTATATAAGTAAATTTGGCAGCAAATTGACAATCCTATGTTGATTTTATGTTATTCACAATTTTGCGCTTAATAGGTTCACAGCATTGCAGGTGTCAAAACCCGACACCTATATACGTTAGTTTGTATAGTTCTGCATTTGCCTAAATACGTGTGCTAACCAGTTAAGATTTAAAATCGTCATCAAAACAGCAACTAAAGCGTAGGATTCCAGTTGAAGTCAAAAATGCGTAGAACACAAAATTACGGCCAAAAATGTACGTTATAGTTCAAAATAAGCAATTTTTTAAAAATGCACACATTTTTTCCAAAATGCACACTATTTTTTAAAAATGCACAAAAAATGCACACTTGTCCGCAACCAAAAAAAACCCTGCATTGGGCGTCTGACTGTCCCGGAATAGGGACCCGTAGGATGGGTCGGGCTGTTGGGGGTAGCCCGAAAGGGGAACCATTTGGTTGGCCCGGGGACCCGGGGGGGGCATCGGGCACAAGCTGCTCCACCAGCGGCAAGGCGGATTCCATTGGAGCAGCAGGGCTACCATCAAACGGTACATAAAGGAAGAATGCCGCAGACTCTGGGCTCAGTACGACACCGAAGATATTTACGACGCCCACCTGCCAGTCGACCCTACACGCGTAAAAAACATGACCCGGAAAGAGCGTTGCGTTCTGTCACAACTCCGTTGCAAAGGCCACTCCCTACTCCTAGCCGAGCAACGGTTCCGAATGGGACTATCCAATTCTCCATCCTGCCCGGAATGTGATAGTGAGGAGGAGGATCTAGCCCACCTCCTCCTGCACTGTCCAAACCATACCTCTGCCCGACGGCGGCACCTGGGGACAAGGCCGCGCCTGGACATCCTATCCAAGGCCCCCCCGGGTTCTGGCTTTCCTCCGGGATGTGGGGCGGATCTGATCCGTCCTAACTACATTGGGTCCTCCCAAGCTGGTCCAGGAACAGGAAGAAGAAGACCAGACAAAGTTTGTCAAACTTCGGCACATGGACGGACCAAAATTTTCGAAAATTTCAAACTTCCCAAAAATTTGTAGGGAAGCAGCGGGAGCGACAGTAATGCAGCCTCTACGGTTATTTTGGATGCTCTTCAGGATAGGCTATTAAAATCCTATATATATAGCTCATACCGGTAAACCCACACTGGAGGTGGGTTTTTCCCGTATATATATTAAAATGGGTTTTCCCCGCTTGACTATATATATATATATATATATATATATATATATATATATATATATATACTTTTTTACATTTGAATATTATATATCTGGGTTTCGGTAGTGGAGGGGGTCTGGGAGTAAAGTGCCATCCCGACTCGAAGGTAATTCCGGGGTGCTGATTCCGAATCTGCTGTCGAAATTTCATAATATTCGATCGTTCCACATCAAACATTGATTTTCATCGATTTTTCAGAAATTCGTCAATAACTCGATTTTGGCAGCTGGGATCAAAATTTCGACTGCGGATCCGGAATCAGCACCCCCAATTACTCTAGGGCCGGCTTTTCGAGAAAATTGGTGACAAATTTTTTGATCGATTTTGATCTATAGTAAAGGTTCGAAAAAAATACACCGGCCGGGTCCGAAAAAAAATACACCCACCCTAACTCAGGCTAGAAGCTACGGAGCCCAGCCAAACTGTACCCCATAATAGCGCAAGCTTATTTATATCCAGCCATGGTATGGCTGTTTCCCTAAGGCCCCGCACTCACGCAGGCTGAGGACTCAAAAATGGTACTATGAAAAAGTTGGTTTTCAACTTTTGGATCAGTTGGCAACTTTTTGGCTCTTGATCGCTACACTAAAGTAATAGTAGCACCTATTGTTTTAACATAATACACATTGCTTCTAGTTTTTTGACAATAGGTTCGGGCGCCCCTGCGCCGCACAGTTGCGCAGCAGTGGGTGTATTTTTTTCGGACCCGCTGGGCACTTGGGCCGGCCCTAAATAAAAATACACCTAAAAATTCTTATTTTAGCTGGTGTTCTTATTCGGCCCTGACATAAATTTTAGCGAAATTCTTATTCCGATATGACCCTTAGCTTTTGGCGGTGGGTTTGGGAGGTCAACTTTGAAATTACACTGAAAACTTTCTATTTGGTCCAGGGGTCTCATGCTCATAGTTAGACGTCATCTAGGGTGGCGCTATATTATCACACATTAGTGGGACTCGCCGGGTCTACCAGGCTTCCAGGGCGGCCCCGTTTTTTTACCCTTATTTGGGGGTGTTTTTATTCCCGGGTCTGACTCACTGTTTTTTTTGTGTTTTTTATTGTGTTTTCGCACACCTTTTTTTAAAAACACACAAAATTTTAAAAAAACACACTAAAAAGCACACTCACATTTTCACCTGAAGGAGCGAATTTTTATTAATTTTGAGCCTAATTTTTAAGTTTTCCAAAAACTTTTGCGCCTTCGGCGCAAATATCCGCTATATATCTATGTTTTTACCTCAGTTTGTTTTCGTCTGGGCATTAGTTATTGTGTAGTCTTCATTATTCTAAGCAACGGTGTCATTAGGGACTGTATGGGCAAATTATTGTATGAAATTATATACGTTTCCAAATTCTGGATAAAAATTCCAAATAAAATAAACTGTCAAAAAGTAAAAGGTTTGAAGGATTTCAGACCAAATTTTTCACAATTTTCAAAAAATTCTCAGCGTCTGGGGGGCTCCGCCCCCCAGACCCCCCATTGTAGCGCAAGAAAGACGTCTTCAATGCAAATATTTAACGTTCAGAACATTGAAATATCGTTAATGAAGACTGAGCATGCAATATATGCTTTGTATATACTTCTTCTGTAACACGCGAAAAATGCTAAATATAGTTTTAAATGCTGTAAAAACCGTTAAAAACGTGTTAATACCGCGAAAAGCGAATTTTAGGAAAAACACAGATTTTTTTAAAACACACAGTTCCTTAAAAAACACACTAAAAAGCACAGGTAAAATTTTGAAAAAAAACCCTAATCTGACTACATATATCGATTTTACTGATCGATCGATCTCTCGACTTAATTTTTGAAATCAGCGACCTCGATTTATCCGAGGGGCAGTTTCTCAGCCAAATCGGAGACAACAAATTTTCGAACCATAAAGGCATAGGTGTAATTGGGGGGGGGGGGTAACCCCCACCCAGCCATTTCTCCAAACCCCCCTCAGAAATTTTTGGGGGCCCCGCCCCCCCCCCCCCCCCCCCCCCCCGGGGGGGGGGGGGGGGGGGGGGGGTAGTCGCGCCGAAGGCGCGAAAATCGGTCCAAAATTAGGCATTTTTAGGGCAAATTTGCAAAATATTTCAAGAAAGTCCAAATTTTTGGCTTAACGTGGTTATTATCGCGAGAAATACACGTTCATAACGGTTTTATGGACTTCTAGACTCAATATTGACCTTCTTCTGGACTCAGAAACATGTTGGCAATCAAGTTTTTGAGTTTAAAAACACTGTCTAATGTTAAAATAACTTAATGATTTCATGTTTTTCGGCATTAGCAATGGCTGAAAATGCGATTTTTGGCATAAAAATAGAAAAATTTTTTGGGGGAGGTTGGGGGGGGGTCTAAAAAGGGGGTCCCCCAAAATCCCGGGGGAGGGGGCCCCCAACCCAAATCCCCGTTACACCTATGCATAAAGGGGACCAAGGCGAAAAAATGGCCCCCATCTAAATAAGTGACCCCAAACCCCGTTTTGGAGCCAAAAAGTTAGCTAAATTGTGTCTTTTTTTGAAATTTCTTCTCTAATTTTGACTTAAAAGTTAATATTGTTTTAAAACAGAATACAAACGCCTAATATTATTATCAAAACAATTCTTGTTTTCACGGAAAAAGCGATAAAATACAGAAAATTTTGCATTTTAGGCCATTTTTGGATTTTCTGAGGTCGCAATTTTGGGGAGGGGTTCAGGCATAGGTGTAATTGGGGGGGAGTGGTGGGGTAACCCCCCAGCCATTTTTACAAACCCCCCCAAACATTTTTGGGGACCCCCGGCCCCCCCCCAACGGGGGGGGGGGTGTAGTCACGCCGCAGGCGCGAAAAATTGGCCAAAAATTGGGTATTTTTAAGGTAAATTCTGCAAAATTTTTTAAAAAAGTCCAAATTTTTGGCTTAAAGTGTTTATTATTGCGAGAAATACACGTTTTTAACGGTTTTATGGGCTTTCTGGCTCAATATTGACCTTATTTTCGACTTAGAAACATGTTGGCAATCAAGTTTTCGAGTTTAAACCCCTGTCTAATGTCAAAATTACTTGAATACTAATATTACTAAATTACTAATATTTGAATGTTTATTGGCATTAGCAAAGGCTGAAAATGCGATTTTTGACATAAAAATAGAAAAATTTTTTGGGGAGGTTTGGGGGGGGGGTCGTGGGGGGTTTGGGGGGTGTCTAAAAAGGGCCCCCCCAAAATTCCGGTGGAGGGCCAAACCAACCCAAATCCCCGTTACACTATGGGTTCAGGGGGGGGCAGGCCTGCACCCAGGATTTTGAAAAGGGTGGTTCAAGGCAAAATACAACGGGGGGTCTGGCATAGGTGTAAGGTGGGGGGGTAGCCCCCCCCCCAAGCATTTTTTCACCCCCCCCCCCCCCCCCAGAAATTTTTGGGGGGGACGTCCCCCCCCCCAACTGGGGGAGGGGTAGTCGCGCCGAAGGCGCGAAAATTGGCCAAAAATAGGGTATTTTCAGGGTAAATTTTGCAAAAATTTTCAAAAAGTCCCAAATTTTTGGCTTAACGTATATACTTGCTATTGCGAGAAATACAAGTTTTTAATAGTTTTATGGACTTTTTGACTGAATATATACAAGAACCAAAAATGCTCCTTCGTCGCATGTAAAATACATATGAGTACTTTCAGGCAGGTTGTACAAACACGGAAACTAGCCTGTAAAATGCATATGAGTGGCGTTGAGGTTGTAAATTAAGGAAAACAAGTTGCAACGGCTTAACATATGAGCCTGTCCTACAACGAGGCTCATATTGGCGTATGTCAGAATATAATTTGTCGATATTTGACCTTCATATAAATAGCACGTATATAAAGCTTTTCATTACAAAATTGTCCTTCACACATCTTGTCGCTAAGACACTATACTGTGCATACGCATTATACGGCATGCCACTTTGCGCTCTGACTCAGAGCCATGTGGGGAAAGCATTACGTATGTGAGAGTAGTATGTGTCATAGTGTTCCGAGAATACAGTAGGTGTGTACTGTTGTACTATAGTGCTTCCAGAAATAGTAGGTGCCATGGTGTTTCGGGAAACATCAGCTTGCAGGTACAGTTCAACTTGAGGTGTCGCAGTTCACTTCGTTCTGTCCATTTCTTTCAAGCCACAATGTTAACATGTTATGTCTATTCATTCGTTTTTTCTTTAATATGATGTCATGACCTGATGATCTTTAAGAAGGCTGCACTGTGACGCCAATATGAGCCTCGTTGTAGGACAGGCTCATATGTTAAGCCGTTGCAACTTGTTTTCCTTAATTTACAACCTCAACGCCACTCATATGCATTTTACAGGCTAGTTTCCGTGTTTGTACAACCTGCCTGAAAGTACTCATATGTATTTTACATGCGACGAAGGAGCATTTTTGGTTCTTGTTTTCCATTCTTTTACATATGTATGCGCAAAAAAGAACCAACCAACCAACCAAATTTGACCACTTTTGAAAAATTTCATTTTTGACCGAAAATCGCCTAAGTCCCCACCCCACCCCACCACAGCACTCTACAGCCACTTTGAGCATGCAGTTCTATGACAAAAGTCGCTCAGCTCGCTTAGGGCTTTCATTTTGTAATGTACCAAATTTGACCACTTTTGAAAAATTTTATTTTTGACCTAAAATCACCTAAGTCCCCACCCAACCCCACCACAGCACTCTACAGCCACTTTGAGCATGCAGTTCTATGACAAAAGTCGCTCAGCTCGCTTAGGGCTTTCATTTGGTACCAAATTTGACCACTTTTGAAAAATTTTATTTTGGACCACCTGACCCCCTACCGACCTGACCCCTCAGACGGTTAAGTGGAGCCAGCCCAGAAAAATGGGTGCGTTGTACAGCAAAACGGACACCGGAAATGAGCTGGGCGCACCAGAAAACCCCTATAGAGAAAGTTTTGAGAGGCCAAGTAGAGCCTAGTATGGACCTCCAGGAAACGGTTGCCGACATGACCCTCCAGACGGCAAAGTGGAACCAGCCCAGCAAGATGGATAAGTCGGACGGCAAAACGGACACCGGAAATGTGCTGGGCGCACCAGAAAACCCCTACAGAGAAAGTTTTAAGAGGCCAAGTAGAGCCTAGTATGGACCTCCAGGAAACGGTTGCCGACATGACCCTCCAGACGGCAAAGTGGAACCAGCCCAGCAACTTGGGTCAGTCGGGCAGCAAAAGTGATAGCGGGAATCGATTCTCCGTCCGCAAAAACCTTTGCACGCAAGATTTGAGCCTTCCAGGTCGCAAAATAAGCGAAAAAACTAAGTTCAAAGTTGGACCCAAAATTCACCAACTTTGGCAGGCCAGTACCCAAAAATTACGCCCCCGGCAGGAAAATCATATAGCAATTGAACGACCCTGATATGTGTCCTATTTAGCCATATAGGCAGTATTGCCCCATATATAGCCCAGTCTGACTTATTAAGGTGACATTGAAGCATACTTTTTGGCCATTTTAGCGTTTTGACCGACTTTGGCCCCCCGTCAAAAAATTTTTCCGGCTCTGGGAGGCATAAAAACTAGCCTATCGGCTTATTTTTGTTGCGTACTCCAAGAATATATATGGTTTTCATAGGCAAAAATTTTTCTATCTGTTGTTATTAAAGCTACAAAACCCCCTTACCAGACGTCAAAGCGGAGAACCGGAAAAAAAAAACATCACTCTCGTAAGCGATTTTTGGCGCAACTTTTTAACGGAAAGTGGTACGGGGATGAAACTTCGCACACATACTAAACTCGACACGTACAATTTTTTGCGCACATAATCTGCGCAGGATCTGCGCAGGAATCTGCGCAGCTTCTGCGCAGCCTTGTTTTACACGGTCATTCGACCATTTTCACTCATATTATAGGGGTCGCTACCGCGACCCCTATGATTAGCCTTCCTTTGAACTTAGAAACACCTGGACAATCAAGTTTTAGAGTTTAAAACCACTGTTTAATGTAAAAATTACTTCATGATTCGATGTTTATTAGTATTACAAACGGCTGAAAATGTGATTTTTGACATAAAAATTGAAAAACTTTTTTGGAGGAGGGTTGGGGGGGGCTCCTGGGGGGGGGGGGTTTGGAGGAGGGTCCAGAAAATGTTGGGGGGGGTGGCCCCCCCCCACCCCAAATCTCCGTTACACCTATGGGCATAGGTGAACCAGGCTACAGTTTACCCCCTGAGACCCCCCACGGAGAGGCCAGACCCCCCACCCCCCATCCATACCCGACCTCGACTACTCCCCCCCCAAGCCGAGCTCAGACCCCCCTCCCCCCCTAAAATGGGGTCCAAACAAAAGAAAAAATGCTAAATTTTTGCAATTTTTCAAAAATTTTTTGAAAAAATTGTCTAGAAACAGTTAAAAACGCTAAGAAATAGGTTTTAAAACGCAATACGAGTGGTTTTTTATTAGATTTATGTCGAAAATAGTCGATTTTATGTCCAAAAAGGGCCATTTTTAGCTGAAAAAAATTGGGTACAGTTTGGGTACAGTTTTTTTTGAAAATTTCCGATTTTTGAGACCCCCCCAAGCCAGATTTGGACTTTTTACTCCCCCCCCAACCCAAACAGGTGGTATATACACCTATGCCTATGGGGTCTGGGGGCGGACCGGCGGAGCCCCCCAGAAGTTGATAATTTTGTGCATTTTTGCCCAAAATAGTAGATTGACGGTTTACTTCTTGCAAAAAGGAAATTATCGCGACGAAGGCGCCAAAATTTTTTAAAATTAGCTGTTTTAGCCATAAAAATAACCAAAATTCTCCCTTTTTTCACCCCAAATGGGTGGGGGTGGGTCCAGACCACTAGAACCCCCCCCCCCCCCGGGTGCGGCCAGTGGCGGATCCAGGGGGGGCCCGGAACCCCCCCTTTGCGATTTGGGCCCCCTCCTTTGACATTCCGGGCCCCCCTAGAAAATTTTTTCAGCTGTTTATAATGCATATTTCGAGTGAAAATTAAGCATAATTTTAATAAATTCCACAAATTTTTAAAAAATTTCGCCTGCGGCGCACTTATACTTAAAGGTGTACCACCTGTTTGGGTCGGGGGAAACCCTTAAATTTAAGGGAGCGACGGGTACCTGTTGGGTTTTACGACACGCCGGGCATCAGCATAATGCACACTTTCTTGGTCCCTAAGGGACTTGCTGAGGACTGTTTAATTGGCACTGATTTCATCCTAGAGCACGGTGGAGAATTCAGCCTGAATTTTCAAAAAGGGGAATTAAGTCTGAATAAGCCGAGCCACCCGCCTATACAAGCCAAACTTATTCAACACGCACCGCTGACTGAAACTGCGTTTCGAGTATCCGCTATGCGAAATATTACCGTGCCCGCCTATGCGGAAGTCGCTGTTCCGGGACTAGTAGAAAGTTTACAACCACTCAATTATGAGCGACTCTTTGAGCCGGATACACAAAAATTCGAGACCTCGCAATCTACTTTTCAGGTTCTACCAGCTATGGTAAACCTAGAACAACAGTGCATTCCTGTCATTATGAGAAATGAGACCGGAACAGACATCGTCGTTCATGAGAATACCACGCTTGGGAACGTCGTTTCCCAACGGGAATTAAGGAGTGGCAAAAGCGCGACACATTTCTCTAAGATACGCAACGCCGAGGGTAAGGTTATTAAGTTGGGAAGTTATTTTCGAGGTCGGGGACCTGTCTCTACCGGAAACTGCTCGCACCAAGTCAAGGCCTGCAGAGGCATAAAACAGTGTCTGCTCTCTGACTTGCCCCCGCCTATGAGAAAGATCTCGTTTGATGAGGCTAAACTGTCTTAATATGAACGTGGCCAATTTCTGGGCCTGTTAAACGAAAATTTGAAGTGCTTTTCACAACATCCGTTCGATATCGGTAAATGCACTATTTTCCAAGCGCATATCAGCACCGGGGAAGCCAAGCCTATTTATGCAACCCCCTATCGGCTCCCGGTACACCTCAGACAACCTCTACTTGAAGAGTTAACCGAGATGCTGAAATATGGGCTCATACGGCCTTCCACGAGCCCCTGGAGCTCACCTATGATCTATGTACCCAAGCCTGGGGGGAAACTTCGACTGTGCGTAGACTTTCGAAAGATTAATAAAATTAGTGACCCTGATGTCTACCCCATACCGCGAATTGACGATATCATGACTTCGCTGAAGGGCGCAAAGTTTTTCTCAACTATCGATCTTAGTAAAGGGTTCAATCAAATTGAATTAGACGAAGAATCTAAGGCAAAAGCGAGCTTTAACACTTTTCACGGCCAATTTGAGAATAACGTTTTGCCCTTTGGACTCAAGTGTGCGCCGGGTAATTTCCAACGGTGCATGGAACGAATCTTGGGGGACCTACAGTGGAAAAAATGTATCATTTACATTGACGACATTTTGATATTTTCGAAAACATTCGATGAGCACCTCGAAATTATGCAGGAAGTTTTCGACCGCTTACGAGCCGCTGATCTGAAAATGAATCCCGACAAGTGTCACTTTCTTAAGGAATCCGTCACCTATTTGGGGCATATCATTTCCGCAAACGGGGTAGAACCGCTAAAGGAGCGTATCCAGGCCATACATGACTTGGCTGTACCCAAACAGATCAAGGATGTCGAAAGTTTCCTTGGCATGTGCGCCTACTACGCAAAGTTTATCAAAGGGTTCACTCATCTGGCCGCGCCGCCCTATTCGTTAAAAAAGAAAGGGGTTCGATTCGTTTGGAATAACACACATCAGCAAGCTTTCGATCTGTTGAAGAAAAGTCTAGTTGAGGCCCCAGTACTCGCCCATCCGGATTTAGCCAAGGGGTTTGCCCTTCATACGGATGCTTCCGATTTAGGCTTAGGAGCTGTCTTGTCACAGGAACAAGATGATGGCAAGTATCATCCGGTGGCCTACGCTGCCCGGTCTCTGAAAAAGTACGAGCGAAACTACTCCACACACGACAAGGAATGTTTGGCTATGAAGTTCGGAATCGAACACTTTCGACACTATCTTTACGGGGGGCCGCCGTTCACATTGTTCACTGACCATTCGGCCCTAAGGTGGCTTACCCCGAAATTCTCGGCTTGCTCGCTGGCAAATGACCTTTTCTGAGTACGATTTTGAAATCAAACACAGGAACAACCCACAGTTGAGAAACGCAGATGGGTTGTCGAGAAATCCCTTGCTTGCGGACGTCGCTAAGGGATACCAAGGGGATGAAGGGGAAAACGACCGTAAGGGAGTCGCCCTCCACCAGGGGAAAGTGAGGAATTTGTAGCACACATAAATTCGGTAGTCGCCAAGCGGGAACGAGGGCCCACTCGCGACACTATCACACCGAAAATTTCCAAGAGTCGAGCGCAGAAAAGTGCTGCAGCAGTGAGAACCAAAGTCTCCAAAATTTCGTAAGCTTCCGAATCTAGTGATTCTGAACGAAGCGTGCCCACTCCTAAGAAACAACCCCGGTAAGCGCCACGAGAAGATCCGACTAAGACGGATAGTGAGCCAGAAGCTCTTTCGGGAGATTCGGTACCACTGGCTGGTCCAAGTCGTGAACCCGACTCAGAACTCGAGCATGAGGAAGAAGTGAGACCGGAATTCGTTTCGGCCGAAACGGACCAACCACAACGGAAGAGCATCGCTTCTGCTCATTTCGGCGAAGTTTTTGAACGACCCGTTCGTGATAGTTCTAACGTTTCACTGAACCCAAAGTCATGGAGCAGATTGCAAGACCTGCAACAGGAGGATCTGTTATTGGGGGAGGTGATCAGGTACAAACAAACCCATGAGTTGCCCAGTAAGTTTAACCGAGCCGTGCGCATAGCTGCCCTGGCTGAAAATTGCGATCTCCGGGAGGGTGTACTAGTTCACCTCGAGAGAGTTAGGAATACTACTCTGGAAGTTTTGGCTGTGCCCGAAGCATTACGCGAAGAGGCATTAGCCGCGTGTCACGACAGTCGTTACGCCGCTCATGGGGGGCAGAATAAAACCTTCTATAGCCTTTCGGAACATTTTTGGTGGCCCGGTATGCGCACAGATGTGAAAAATTGGATACAGTTTTGTCCACGCTGCCAGAAACGAAAAGAACCTCCGCGCAATCCCCGAGCTCTATTGCGACACCCCCCGCCTGCACTCGAACCTTTCGAAAGGGTACATTGCGACCTAATGGACATCTCTAAAGCCTCTACGAGTGGTATGAAACACATCCTTAGCTTTATTGATGCATTCTCCAAGTATGTCATAGCGATTCCTATTAAGAATAAGAAGGCCTACACCGTAGCCCAAACCTTTCTAGAATTCGTTATTTTGCAGTACGGCTCCCCAAAAACTTTGATCTCTGATCAAGGAAAAGAATTCGTTGCCAAACTCTATAAAGAAATTTGTTCCCTGGTTCAGACGCGTAAATTTGAAACCACACGATACCACCCGGCCGCGAACGGTCAAATTGAGCGTTGGCACCGCACCTTATTGGACATGCTTGCCACCGTTTCCGAAAACCATATTGAGTGGGGCAACATGGTCCCCTTCTGTCAGTTTGCGTATAACAATTCCATTAACGCAACCACGGGTGAAACACCACACTATGTATTACACGCCTGGGATCCTGTCCTTCCCAGTGCAACCAACGTGGCGATTCCCACCGATCGCAAATATTCTGGGTTTGACTACGTACGAGAAGCTACGGAAGCCATCCAACTGGCTTGGTCTCTGGCCCGCGAGAAAGCTGCAGCTACCAGGAGTGCACAGGACGAACAGTACAATAAGCGGGCTGTTGAACCAAATTACCAAATTGGGGACTTGGTCATGATCAAGGCCTCTAACGTAGCCAAGCGGAATCAAGTTTACAAACTTTTAGACAAACACATTGGATCGTACCGAATTGAGAAAATTTTTGGGTGTGTAGCTACCGTTAACCCGACCGGAAACCGTCGGGCCAAGCGCCTCAATGTGCAGTTTAAGAACATGAAACCGTGTGTGGAGCCTCGTGCCATTACTGCGCCGGTTCACGAACACGATGAGAATAAAGCTTCTTCGGAGCATTCAAAGCCTGAGGCCCCGACCCGGGCCCTACCCCCTCCTCCACAGTCGGAGAGTAAGAAACCCGTGGAGGCAAAAAAGAGTATCGTCGAAGTGCCAAAGTCTCTGCCGCCCGTAGCACCTACTGCTCGAAGGCATAGCCTGCGACAAGCTGCCGCAGATTATAAGCATAAACTGGTTGAGGGAAGGGTGACCCCTGAGCTTCCTCTTGCCCGCAAACCTTTGTCGCCAAAGCAACCGAAAGGGAAGGGTCCCGTCCTTAGAACTGGGGACACCAGCTCCGAGACTGAGGCTAGCGACGCTCCTCAGTATTTGTCGGATGAGTCACTATCACCTGAAAAGGACCTACTGTACTACAATAGGAGCAAGTTTTTCAACCCAATTGATGATAGGTGGCAGCAGAGGATTGCCATCCTTCGTGGGTTCCGGGTTCGACACAAACTACCCGTGTTCATGCAACATATGCCCCTTTATGAGCCTTATGAGGTATTGAACGTACTAGGAGACGGAAACTGTTATTATCGCGCACTTTCTCTTGCCCTAACCGGGTTAGAAGACTCCTGGTCCGACATCCGAAATGAACTTTACGACTTCTTAGCAACTTACGAGGATAAAAAGCGTTTTCGAAACATGTTTCCCCAAATGGCAGAAGTAAAGTGGAGACTGAGAAAGGCTGCCGAGTTCGCCACCGACGATGAGTTATTTTTGGCAGCAGCCTGGTTGCGAACCCCCATTATGTCTTACTCCAAATTCGGAAAAGAATGGGCTTGGCAACTCTTTACACCTGAGGCCCTACTAGGTAAAGATATCGAGCACGAGCGCTGTACTCTTTACCTGTATAACATTAACAATGACCACTTCATGGTTGTTCTGTCTGTGAGGGAGCCTAATCATGGCACATGGCGCCTACCAGTAAACCGCCAAAGGTATTGTATCGCGAGCTAACCAGTGACTCAAACCAATCTTCGCCTGACGTTGAGAACAAACCTACCCGATCCGCGAAAGACCCGGACTTACGTAAGATCTTCTCTACGAGTCCCCTTTTCTCAGGTCCTTCGCCGCTGTTTCGGAATCCGTTCCGCACGTCACAGCGTCGAACGCATTCTGCAAGTCCCCCTAGGGACTAAACTTCCGTCTGAGAAATAGTCTTGGACGCTAAACAAAATTGTGATCTGTAAAATAGATAAACCTGTAAAATTTTTGTAAAAAGAATGCCTAAAATTGAGCTTTGTACAGATGATAATTTTTCGAAATTCCGTGCTTTACACGCTGAAATTTGTATAGCTATTGAACTGTTATAAATTTGTTGGACTGGGTATCTCACTGTGGCGAATGTTTTATTTGTATTTGTATGTGTACTAAAGGTCTCGGTTGTAACACCTATGCCGATGATCTAGACTGTTGTCGTGAATTGAAACTGCTCCATGATGGCATTGTACCTCGGTAGTTTACATCTACACCGCAGGTTATGAAGTGAATTATGTGAGTGCCGACCGCTCCATGTTGGGCACAGTACCTCGGGTTCACCATCTCCCCGACGGTATAGGCACACATTCGCAGAGATATTTGGTTCTCGGGCATTACGCCCATTTGAAGCGCTCGGGTAGCAGCAACCGATTGTGGCTTCAGAAACAAACGCTGCCAAAATTTACAAAAATACACATAAAATTACGTAGAAAAATGATAAAAAATACGGCTATGACCTGTCTATAAATATAGTAAATGTATAGCTACGGGTGTAAACTGTAACATTTCCTGTATAGAAAGATTATATTGAAAAAGCGTACAAACTTCCTAGAAAAAGTAATATTCGGTAACTAAAATCATAAAAAGCAATATAAACTTGAAAACCAAAAAATAAAACCAAACTATTTACTTTTACCAAGAGTACATAATAGATAAGAGTGTGACAGCTGGCTGGCTCTCTGTTATCAGCTCAAGGTACATGCTCTGCACGCTAACGGCTGACCCCATACACAAACGTGTACCTAGTGACCCCCCACAAATGTGTACCCAGTACACGTTTCTGTACGATCGCTCGCCGTATCTTTACGTGTTAAAGCTCGAAAACACAACGCCTGCGTGCGTCCAATTTGTGTCTGCTTCGAGCTTTATAACGCAAAGATAGCGTGCGAATTTCTTTGAAGTGAACATACACTTTTGTGTATGGGGTCAGCCGTTAGCGTGCAGAGCATGTACCTTGAGCTGATAGCGGATAGCTTGCCTGCTGTCACACTCTTATATATTATGTACTCTTGCTTTTACTTATTCTTGTTATGCAATGATTTGTAGATAATAGTTGTGCAATGTTATGCAATGATACTAACTACATGTTAATGCAATGTTTGTATGTTATTTTTGTTTGTCTTGTTTATCTAGATAAAATTGTTATAGTCTTTGTTACCTAACCCTGTCTCTGTTGCATGCTCACTAATCTTAGTTAGGTTAATCTTTGGGGAAAATAAGCAGAAAATTTGATAATGTGTTTTCGAAGTCCCAAATGGTTTAAGCGTTAACATTTTTTTTGCAGAGAGGTGAATCGAAAAGGCTATGGCACCAAAATTGATTTTTGTACTCTCTGAATCTGCTGAAAAGTTGGAAGGAGAAAATGAGTTAGATTTGCCTGTTGTGTTGCATTGCCCTATTGAAATGCGTGGTCCATATCGTGATCCTAATTCCCTGCCGGATGGGTTGAAGATGCTGCCCGGCACCTGTAGATGTCTACACTGATCCCCGTATGTCGCATCTTTTTGAGGTTAACACGCGAGTCCATCTGAAAAGTCCTAATTTAGCCCAAGTCTGCATTTTTCTTTGCGTTGAGTGTTGGTGGCGTACTAGTTTAAATTTTTATGGTGTCCCTATTACCATTTTTCCTGTGCATGACGAAATTCGCTTGTCCCGTGACCCACACAAGCTGCGTTTACGTCGTTTGATTTCATCTTCTGGAGGTGGGATTTTCCGTTGCCCCAATATTCGTTGTCAGTCCCCATATGTTGTTATCTTGCATGAGTTGGAGGGTTGGTCTTACACCAACGGTTTGCAGTTTTTGTGTGAAGAAGCACGTATGTTGCTTGTCCACGTTCCTTTAGTTTTGCATGATTCTATGCCCGTTGATGTTCTTGATTTTCGCATGCGCATGCCCGATGAGTTCCCTGTGTATCATCCTAACCTTCTGTAATTTCTGTGACCAGTACTTCATCCTATAACCTTTGGAAAGCTAGTAACTGTCAGGATAAAAGCTGCTTCATTCCTCATCCCTAATTCTAGTTGAAAGGTAGTGATAACAATGATACAAACCTTAACCTCTTACCCAAGTGTAGTTCTAATCTGACTGATTCGTTAAGTCCCCATTTGCAAGAGTAAGCTCATTCTATACCTTTATCCTTTTTGTTACAGTACCATGTCTGCCCGTGCATCCACGTGGGTTGTCCGTCATTTCTGTTCTGAGTCTGCCAGTTCCGAGTCCTCTGATCCTGATGACCAGCTTGACCCCCTTGTTCTGAGTTCCTCTGACCAATCTGTTTTTTCTGTCTCTCCTGTGCCCAGCGTCGTCCTCCAGTTCCTGTTCCATGTGCCCGGCCCGGATGGCCGATGGTGTCTGACGGAAGCCCAGGAAGGCCCTCAACTTGCGTCCGCCTGTCTCCCTCCTGAGCTTAAGATCTGTTATCACACGCAGAAGGTATACTGTGGGCCCGCCTCGGCCGGTCTTCTTCGTCCCTACCGCCCGGCCAGTCTGCTTGGTCCGGAAGTTGTTTCTTGTTGTGTGGCACTCTGCGTTCACTGTTTTTGGCGCTTTAAGTTCTCCTATTTTTCTGTTCCATTCCGTTTTTACCCTGTTCCCCTTAAGTTGCAGTTTGACTTTTTCCCAGCTAAGGCCCTTTTGTTGAAGCATGTTGAGCAGATGCGCCCTGCCAACCTCAGTTGTCCGAATCGCCTGTGCATGAGCGATTCTGTTCTAGTTTTGCATGAGCTGCCCGCCTATCGTGGGCGTGGTCAGTCCTTCCTCCGGTATGCTGCCCCGCATGTTTACTCGTTGCTTGCCAACGCCCATACCGCCCACCCCCTCATTCCGCCTGACATCCTTTCTGTTGACTTTTAAGTTGTTTTGTTGCGTTTGTGGTCCCCGTCCTTAAGATGATACGGTTTCGTTGTCCCTGAAGAATGTTTAAAGTGACTTGTGAAAAAATTGGAGGTTGTTATTGTTTTGAAAACGTGTGTTTGAACAAACTAAAAGCGTGAAAGATAGATATGAAAGCTGATCCCTCTATCCCCGTCCCCTGCTTGATTAATTCTGTTCTGTTCTGTCCTTTTGTCCCGTCTTCTGTTGGAATGTTTGCTGCACGCATTAGCACACGAATGTTTGGTTTGGGTAACAATAAGCTTTACAGGTAACTGTCCCAGATGCTACGACCCAGTCTTGGTCGGACCGATAGATCCCTTACGCAAGCTAGCTAGGACTGCTTATTGTTACGGACGCCCATCATGCCTCATTGTTTTCCGTATTTTGTTTGTTTTCAGTGTTTTCAGTTGTTTGCTGCCACCAACCTACTGCCCACCAGATGGTTACTCGCTGTTCTGTTGTTTTGTAGTTTACACGAGATGAATTCAGCCTACGATTCTTTAACTTTTGATGCGAAAAACTGGAATTTTGTGAAGGACACGCAATATAGGAATTTTAAAGAGAAAGGAGCTAAAACGCTTGAGTTGACAGAGCAAGAATAAACTTGGGAGTAGTATTTTCTCGCGCCGTGCCTATGCCTGTAGGATTTTCAGCGTTTCCTTCTGTTTTCACCTCTGCACGTCACTGGAATGCCTGGTCTGCAACACAATTCAAGAGCTACAATCCTGGATGGAGGGATCCTACTTGTTTGCTAACCTTTTCTGTCAACTAATTAGTTGGTTTCTTTTAGTTTTGCACTGTGCGCACCGGTCTAACACCAGAGCATTATGCGAATTTTAATATCTAGGGCCGTGCGCCAGAGAAATCTTGCCAACGACAAAATGGAGCACTTCAACGTCCATCCTATATCATATATACGATCTCGAAGTATGATTTGTAGGAAGCAGAATTTTAATTTAGGCCTTCAAAAATTTTTAATTAATTTTTTAAGTTTGCGAACAGCCAAATTTGATTGTTTTGCAATGCTAAAATTGGGGGTCAGCAAGTTTGATGAAATATTCTGAAAGCTGTAAGCCCTAATTAACAATTCTACTTCCTACAAATCACAGCTTATGACAAGACATTTCGAACGATACCAATTGATCCTGGTTACCTCTGTCCGATTTCGAGATTTCTCTGGCGCAGAAATCTCAATGTTTAGCAAAATGTAGGAAATTCCCGTTTTTTTGGCAAATAACCTAGAGCTGTGGCAACACAGACCTATGAAGTGTTAGACTATCTATTTGCGCACGATTATTGATATCTTTAGGCCAAGTTTGGGCACAAATGGTGCAGGTTAGTGCACCCAGTTGGTCGCTGGGGTCAAATATGGGGGTCTGACAACCATAGTCTCAAAAATAGCGATTTTTCAAATTTTTCGAAATACGTTAAATTTTATATCAATCGAAAGCTCTCATTGTCGGAAGCATTTTGTCTTCTTGGACCATTGCCCGCAAATGCACCAAATTTAAGTTATCGGCCGTTAAATGATTTTCGTGGTCAAAGCTTTCCAGCGTCGGTGCTACTTCCTAAAATCACTAAATAAGGTCATAAAGAAACGTTTTCCCATTAAAAGCTACCCTAAGTTCTTTGTTTGCATCAGATATTAAACATACAACCGAATATAGCTCCATTCTCAAGGAAGTTCAGGTGTAAAGTGCCTTTATTTGCTGCGGCACAGCCGTTTTCAACTGTTTTCAAATTGCATGCAATTAATAGCCGATTACTCGTTAAGTACTGAACGAAACTACTCGAAATTGAAACTCGATATGCAGGACATATGTGACAAAATTTTGTGTTAAAATGAGCAAAATCCGTGACCATAAAATATTTCATGGTGGACCCCCCTTAATCCCAAACTCCTTTGCACCAAATCTGATTAAGTTAACCAACTGCTAAGCAGATGCTTATCAAGTGCTCAAGAAGCAAATATTTAATCCTATTCTGGAGGAGGATTAACTGCGAAATTCCTGCTAATTTTTCGAATTTATTATTATCACCAGTCAAACCGTAATGGCGAAAATGCTTGCTGGATACTTAGAGGTTCTCCACGTTGCCTAGCAAGATATCAAATAAAATGTTCGCGAACAATTTGCAACGCTAAAGTGTAACGAGATAAAAGCATTTTTAAGATTCTCAAACATTTGGAATTTGGAAATATCCGACCCGTTTAAGTTTAACTCATCCCAGGTAGGGACATGTATATATAATTCAACCGAACACAAAAATTGGTTTCTTGCATCGAATTCAAGGACTGCTAATGTATGTCCTGAGAAAAAGTTAAGCAAGTGATTAGCAGATACGGCAGTCCTTGTAATCACATGACAATGGCATAAAATTCCCATAGCTGATTCGTCCAAATTCAAAAATCCAGCATTTTCATTGGTCAATTCTTAGTAATGCTAATCATTTGCTAAGAAACTGCTAAACTGATGATCTGTTAATCACTTACTAATCAGATGTGGTGCAACGGAGTTGTTGCTAAGTAAATGCTCAAGATTAGCACTTGTTTAGCTGATCATTTGGTCTTCGGATTAGCAAGTGCTTAGCAAATAGTTAATCACATATGGTGCAAACGGCCGTAGACTCATTTTCACATTCAGCGCCATATACTGCCTTTTTTCCTAACGCTCAGATACAGGACCATCCCCTTTTAGGGGTCCTCTTGTTCCGACTTTGACGGCTTCTAACTTTTTCTGGGTGCATCGGGGACCCTTCAATGCTTACATATGAAATGTAGAGCAATCAATTCTCTATCGATTGGTGGAAGTCCCCTCTACGTGCTCCCAGTAAAAAATGGCAGCCAAAAATGTGAAATCTGTCATTTCCAGCAGTTAGTCCGGATGAAATTCAGGCATCAAAGGGTTAAAATGATGTGCATATCTATTCCGTACGTGGTTTCTATCAAAAGTTACATGTGTTTTTAGATGTGGCTGAATTACGTTGACCGTTTGCACACATAATGTATAGTAAAAACTGTTTATCCGAAAATTAAATCTATTAGGTTTTAACGATTCCTGTTGCGTTATTTATGTGCATTATTTAATATAAAGCACTTTGCAGCTGCTTGAAAGCATTGGAAATTTCGAAAACCAAAGCAAACAATGAAAAAATTACAGAATTTTTGTTTTTGATTTTCTCGTCACTCCTTCAGTCAAAATGGACCAAATTTTGCAAATATGTTTTGCATCAGCATACGCTCAGGCCGTTTTCTTGGTTTTTGGAAAAACGCAATATTAAGCAAGATATAAAATTTACAATGTTTCGAAACACGCTAAAAAACGGAAAACTCAATTTTAGGAAAAGCTAAAAAAACAGCCTGAGCGTATATGTAAACTAACCATATACTGAAAATCTCATTTCATAAAGGATTGAAGGAGATATTTAAAAAGCTTTTAATACATTTCCTATTGTGTAGACAGCAAGCCAGTACCCGCAGCGTCGTAGGTCAGCTCATCTGATGCAAAACATGATAAAGAACAAATTCACCAAATTTCAAGCCGATTCATTAAGTATTTAGTTCACAGCATCTGTTCAAAGTCCACCCCGGTAGTGGTACTACCACCTTAAGACTTGCTCTTTTTTCTTTAGATTTGCTCTTTTTCTTTACGACGGATTCAACGATTTATCTCTGCCTGATTTGCCTAAATCTATACTTACCTGATTTGCCGTGATTATCTTATTATTAGTTATGGCAACCAGATTGACTTGACGTCTGGCATCGTTTTTCTCTGCGACAAATGCAGGGGGGTTGTCCCCTCTTGGCCGCAGATGACGCCGAAATGGATCGGATGAGATCTGAATGGACGAATTTTCGGGCCTCAGTGGAAGGTGGTTCTGCCAACTAGGAACTCCCAAACGAACTGCCCCAGGCACTGCAGAATCAGCAGCTAATCCTGGATCGTCTGGCAGTTTTGTCCTAGATCGTCTGGCGGTTTTGGAGTCCAAATTTGACTCCTTTGTGGAACGCTTCGACCTTCGTGCGTGGGTGGGTGAGCTTGCCGTTTCAATTTCGCAAGCTAATGCCCAGGCCGTTTTGGCCCTCATGTCTGTGCTGGAAGAGATTCGGGAGAAGAAGGACAAAATCTGCGCCTTTGGTGTCCCAGAGGACCCCGATAAGTCTGACCTGGAGGTAATTCGGGAACTGTTCAGTCCAATCGATCTGCCTGATTCGGCAGTGGTAAACGTGTGGTGTGATGCCCCTCAGCGTAACGGGCCGAAACTCCTGAAGATCCAAATGGCTGATACCAGGGTGAAGAAGAAGGTTCTGGATGCGGCTCGGGAAAAGAAGTTTCCGGAAGGCTGGGGCTTTAGGCGGGATATGACTTTCAGAGAACGGGAGGCTATGCGGGCCGCAGCTTCGAATCATAGACGAGGCCTGGTGGTAAAGGGAATGGAACCTGAGATCCAAGTGGTGGCTGGTAGCGGCGACGGTGGTGGTGATGGCGGAGGGGGACCACAGGGCGCTGGTATGACTGGCCGGACTGCTACTACTGCTGGCGGTTCCACTATATCGGCTGGTGCTTCAGGCGGCCCGGGCCGAGAAAATATGCTTGGGAGGGTCCCCGTTGGGCCTCGTGGCTCTGCTGCCGGTGCTACTGGTAGAGGAGGGAGGCCACTTGGGAGGATTCCTGGCATTGGTGACATCGACTCCATATTCCCAGATCCAGGATACAATCTCCTACCTGTCAATCGACCGACCCGCAGATATCCTGTCAGACCGCAGAAGGGAAACTGAACTATGAACTTCGGTACCAGTGCTCGTATGCCTATGATCCTTCTATGATCAAGTGTTATTATGCTAATGCAAATGGACTGGTTAATAAAAAGCATGAATTGTATTACATATTGAGTATGAACTGTTATGATATTATTGCAATTTCTGAATCTAAATTGGATGAAGTGGATGATTCTGTTTTGTTTATATCTTGTGCAGACTATGAAATTATTAGAAAGGATAGGAATAGATTTGGGGGTGGTGTACGTATCTTTCATAAAAACTATTTGGACTTTGATTTCCCTGGGGTAAATGAACAGTTGAAATCTGAATGTATTTGTGTTGATTTTAGTTTTCGGCATATTATTATTCGGTTAGCTTGCATTTACCGTCCTCCTGCTGATGCTATTGCCTTTGATAATGTTTTAGATGATATGACGCTGTTGTCTCAGTCTTGCTCAAACAAAACTACACTTATTTATGTGGGAGATTTTAATTTACCTGACATAGATTGGACAAATTTGCGCGCAAATTCAAACAGATCTCAGTTGTTTTTTAACTCACTAGCGTTTCATGGTTTGATCCAACTTGTGGGCCAACCTACACGCTTTAATCCACCAAATATTCTAGACCTCATAATAACGCCTGATGTTAGTATTAGTTCAGTCAACGTTAGTTGCCCACTAGGAAAATCAGATCATGAGTCTTTAAAATTTGAAGTTAAAGTTCAAGTAAAAGACGATGTTAAAGAGTTTCGTAACTTTTTCGCAATGGATGTGTTTGGTATAAGTAGAGAACTGAGCAATATTGAATGGTCTACCTTATTTTGGCAGAATTTTGATGGTACTGGTTGTCCGGTAGAATTTTTTGGAATACTTTTAAATGTGTTATTCATACGGTTATCGATTTGTATGTGCCTAAAGAAAGATGTTGTGTTAACAGGCTAATGTGGCCACCTCAACTGAAACGCTTGTTTAATTTAAGGCAATCCGCTTTCAAAACTTGGATACGACAAATGGATTATAACTCAAAGCTACAATATGTAGCTTTAAATAACTTATTTAATGTGTAAGTTAAGTTTTTCTTAGAAAACTATGAACTGGGTTTAGCAAACCAACCAAATTCAAAACGCTTTTTCAAATATGCTAACTCCAAACTTGAGGTCAAACATGAAATTCCTGTCTTACTTAATCAGAACGGTATCAAAGCAAAAACTGACACAGAAAAATGTAATGTGCTAAATGAATTCTTCTCTTCAGTTTATACGTATGATAGATAATGGTCATGTTCCACACACTAGACATGTAATCAGTGCCTCACGTGCTACTGTATCTTTTGATGTCCTTGATGTGTTTGAGATTTTAAATAAGATAAAGCCAACTTTGGTTAGAGGTCCAGATGATATCCCCTATATTTTTTACAATTTGCTGCTGAGCTGTCTTTTCCTATTTGGTTTATAACTGATTTTTGTTATAACTTTGGAATAGTTCCACAAGATTGGAGGGATGCAAATATGGTTTCCATTTACAAAAGTAAGGGATCGAGAAAGCTCGCTGATAGCTACAGGAATGTTTCTTTAACCTGTGGAGCGGCTCGTCCTCTTGATTTTATTTTAAATAAGACATTTATTAGGCATTTTTCCGATAATAATATTTTTGCTCCAATTCAGCATGGTTTTTGTAAAGGTAAATCTACTATAGCGAATCTTTTATATTGTCTTGAAAATTGGTCTAATGCTTTTGATCATAAATTGTGTACAGATGTGGCATATATTGACTTAAAAAGCTTTCAATTCACTTTCGCTTCCAAAACTCAAATTTCGTCTACAGGCATACGGGATAAGCGGGAAACGTTTACAAGTTCTTAGCGCTTTGTAAGTGGAAGAAGATAGAGAGAGAAACTAAATGAATCATTTTCGAATTGGGCTTCGGTCTTCAGTGGGATCCATTTGTAGACCTTCCTTATTTCTCATTTATATTAATGAAGTGTTGCATTTGCTAGCTGATGATAATTGTGTGGCCTATGCTGATGATATGAAGGTTGTGATAGGAATTTGGTTTTAAATTCATCTTTGCAGCTCTTTTTTGATTGGAATAGTGAATGGCAACTAGTCGTATCTTGGCAAAAATCTCTAGTTATGTATTTTGGGAGAGCTAATACAAAAGAACAGTACACTTTCGGGAAAAATACTCTAAACCGAACTGATGGATGCTCTCACCTGGGTGTGTGGATGAATTCTAATCTAAAATTCGCTACGCATATAAATCGCATTGCAAATAAAGCTATGTCTGTGCTGTCATTGACTCTTCGCAATTTTGGGTCTGATGATGTTTCCGTTAGAATTAAGTTATATCGATCTTATGTGTTACCTATCTTGTGTTATGCTTCTGAAACCTGGAACCCTTGGCTTGTAAGGGATATAGAAAGCTTGGAGAAAGTTCAAAAGAGATTTTGCAATTCATTCGGAAACCTAAATGATATGTCGTACGCTCGAAAATGTGCTTTGTTGCGTCTGGATACTCTTGAGTATGTTAGATTAGTTGCTGATCTGCTATTGGTTAAAAAATTGTATATGGGTTGGTATCTTTACCTTCTACATCTATGTTTTCCCTGGTAGTAAGTACACACAATACCGAGGCCACTTACTGAAACTTGCAAAACCAAAATTTTCTATAGATATTAGGAAGTTCTCTTTTGCTATCCGAATTATCGATCCTTGGAATTCACTCCTCGAATCTTGAAGCATAAGATAAGTTAAATAAGCATTGTAAATTCATTGTAAAATAGTATCAGCTCCAGCTACTGAATTGGAAACGCTGTAAAAACGTTTCAATAACGTAGTAAGTGAATGGTAAATATTTTACAATGATTTTAATACTATTTTAAAATTATTATACAATCGTTTAAAACCCATTTCATTGTAAAAACATTGTATTTTCGTAATAAAGTCGTTGTAAATTCGGATATAAATGTTGTAAAACTATTGTAAAATCGTGCAAAG
>JASAND010023949.1:0-15018 GCA_030248195.1 Trissonchulus latispiculum
CTGACTCTAGTAAGATCTATATATTTATTGAAGTGAAATTTATGAGTTCGAAATGATCTGGATGCAGGTGGACAACAACTTAACAAATAACATTCAGGCATGACCTTGCACCTTGGTATTCCATGACAGTGGGAAACACCGGGGGTCTGGGGGCTAGTACCCGAAGAAATTTTTGGAAAAAACGGAAATATTGGTACTGGAAACATTTAAAGTTTTTACTCCTACAAAAGTTAACTTCTCCCGAAATAATGTTGCGTCTAGCTTGCGTCCGGTTAAAATTTCATTGCATCCTGATAAGAAACTTTGCGTCCAGACGCACATCTGGGCCCTGTGTTGCATAAAAGCTAACAGTCTAACACTGTTAGACTGTTAAACTGTTAGACTGATATTAACAGTGTTGAACTTTTACGTTGCATAAAGCTACTGTTAAAAAGTCGCTAATTCTAACAGTGTTTTATCAGTCCAAACAACAGTCGACACACAAAATAATAGGAATTCTATCAGTCCATTTAACAGTCTGCACATCAAATAATAGGAATCCTAGCAGCTTGTTTAAGGGTTTGTACATGTAATAGAGTTTCTTATAAATTTTAATCATATTTTATTTTATATAACAATTAAAGAAACTGTGTGTTACTTAAGAATTTTGTTCCTTTGGTAATGCTTTTGAACCAAGTTCAGAGTCTTCGTGACAATGATACTTATCGGCTTTTTAGCAAAGAAAAGCTGAACCTGCATTGTCTATCATAGGTATACCTAAAAATTAAAGTTGGTATTCCGACAATTTTGATGATTTAAATTTTATATTTTTGGTTCTTGCATGTTCCTTAACCAAATATACCCTTAAACGTTCCATAAATAGTTATTTTAGTCAAAAATGCTTGAAATTAGCAGGCTTAATTTGAGTTTTAACAGTCTCAAAAGTTTGTTAGACTGTTAGACCGTTTTTAACAGTCTAATAGCAACAGTGTTGAGTTTTGTGCAACAAACACTGTTAAAACACTGTTAAAAGGACTGCTATAGCACTGTTAAAAACAGTCTAACAGTCCCTTAACACTGTTAGGTTTTATGCAACGGAAAACGCTGTTGAACTGTTAGACTGTTGGACTGTTTGACTGTTAAAAGTTTTATGCAACAGGGCCCTGTGGACGCAAAAAACCCTGGTTGGGACGACACGAACATTGTTGTAAATATCTGGCTGGGTTGTTCCTATGGTCTTGAGAGGCTTGTCCCATGAGCATCAATAAAGATAAGGTTTAAGAAATTAACGTTAATAGTTTGAAAAAATATTAAAAAATATTCAATATTGACCTTTAGATTTTAATTACCAACTTCAAGAGCTTTTCAGTGAAATCCGCACTAAACTGTCACCACACTAATTATTTGAAGAATCAGATTATGGAAACAGCTAGGTGAAAAAAAGTTGAAAAAGTTATGTCAAAATCGGTCAAACCCAGAAAAGTGCAAAGCGGGGCAAATTGGACGAAACCGAAATAATGAAAAAACTAAAAAGTTATTATTAAAAAGTTTCGGTTTCGAAATCTGGAATTTTCCTTCTATTGCTGCATAAAATGGAAAAGTGAATAAAAGAAAGATGCGTCAATAGAGCACCACTGACCCCGAAGAATTCGAACAACGGGGTCCGTATTCGAAACCTTCGGCTTAGTAGCGATTGAACCACTCAGGCGCAATGGAACCACTCGCAATGTGCTGGCATCGCTTTGTGTAAATGTAGTCCTCGAGGATGTGAATATGAGGGTGAATCGGAGGGATTATGTGAATATGCAGACTTTTAACACAATGTCATTTTGGTGCTGAGTGATAAGATGCGAAATTTCTAGTTTTTGGCATTATTCGCCTGGTGTGGCGGTTGGATTAGTCGTAGTGGCAAGGAGAGGACACCAACATGAACATTTTTGCTTCAACTGCCGCAGACCTATACCTAATAGATTACCTATACCTAGACGCGCCAGTACGAACCAAAATCGATTTCATTGGTCTAAAATTGCCCTTTTCGAGGATATCAGTTCATTCAAAATTAGTGCCCTATGCTAAGAACGGCGTTGGCTTGCTTGTACTCAATCGCTACTTAATGGCACATTTTATCAAAGGTTAGTTGCATTGGGTCTCTTTCTGACTCAACCAGTTTGAAAGTGATACTCAAAATTCTTTTTCCTGTCTTTTGTTCATGCCACCTTTTCCTTTCACTTCTTTCATTCCTTTCATTTCCATGAAAGGAAAATGTGGTCTCTAAAAATTGATTTTTCGGGTTTTTCATGTACTTACAACATAGTGTTTGCTCAGGGTCCAGAATATCGAAACCGATTCAAACCCGGATCCAGGGGCCGATGTTATTAAAAACGGGTTGAGTTCAACCCGGGTTGAACCCATTTTCAGGTTCAACCCTAAAATTTTCGGCTTGGCTAAACCCCGGCCTCAACCCAATGTTATAAATATTTTAGAGTTGACTTATCTTTTCCAGCGTTAATTCGGTTCTAACTCAACCCAAATTTCAAATCCAACCCTGTTTTTTCAACCCGGGTTGATTCAATCCGGTTTTGATAACACCGGGGTAATAGTTTTCAACCCAGTCTCAACCCGGGTTGGGGTTTCAACCCGGGTTGAGATGCTTGATAACATCAGCCCCAAATTATTCTACCCGAAACCGTCTGTCTAGACTCGTAATCCGGGTAAAAGCGAAACTGGAGTACCCGGAAACTGGAGTAATGGTCAGAATACGGAAATATCTACGATGACCATGGTTACTAAATCCATACTAGACTGGCATTTTTGACTCAACAATGTCCGTTTTATAAACTTCTCGTTTAATTTCAAACATTCATTTTTGAGCCGGATTCTGTCAAGATTTGAACCCGGCCCGTCGGCGGGTACCCGCGAGTACTCGGCCTTGGTTGCCAACTATGATCTGTTGCACGAATATCGTGTAGGCAGTCTGTGTCGTTCTACGTTTATGAAATTTTCCGGACCGGGTCCGAGTCCCGACCCGAGGCTTGAGGCCCGGTTCGGGCCGGTGTACACGTAAATTATTACTCCCATAAATTTTTATTCCCCCTTAGGTATTTTTTACTCCTCTGAAAAAGAAAAGATATGAATCATTTTGTAACATTTTGAAATTGCACCGCAGACTTGACAGTTTCGTCGTACTTTAAAAGATATCGCTATGCTTAAACAGAAAATGCAGCGACAACCCATTCTCGCTACTTCGCTAGTTATTCTATTACATTAATATCATTGAGAAGTAAGGTAGCATATATTGAAAGACGCCTTTTAATGTAATTTAAAGAGCCTAGACGACAAGCCGAACCCGTGCGCGGGCCAGGCCTGCTGTTAAGCTATTTCCCCATAGAGTGTGTCAAACACAGTATAATATAAAATTAAAATACCATGTTCGTATTACTTTTACCCTAATTATTATTATTAATTCACTGTTTGATATAGTCTGATGTTCTAATTTTGTAGGCGCTAAAACGGCATCGATTAATTAAGGACTTGACATTGTTTGTCAAATACCATCCACACTACCAATAGTACATAATAGATAAGAGTGTGACAGCTGGCAGGCTGTCTGTTATCAGCTCAAGGTACATGCTCTGCAAGCTAACGGCTGACCCCCCACGCAAACGTGTACCTAGTGACCCCACCCCATCCCCCCACAAATGTGTACCCGGTACACGTTTCGTGCTAATTTCTTTGAAGTGAGCATACACGTTTGTGGGGGGAGGTCAGCCCTTAATGAACATATCATGTACCTAGAGCTGATAACATAGAGCTTGCCTGCTGTCACATTATGTACTCTTGATACTACATAGTATTTATGAAATAAAAAATGCTGAAATTAACTGCTGAAAAACCTGTGTTACTGTGAACGAAACATACTCGAAAAGCGCCAACTCTTTGATGCTAAAATTTTGGGTTAACTATGCTGCTTATGTTTACCAAAATAAGACCATGGTCCTGTCAGCCTTGGACCGGAACTGCAGGGCTGTAATGTCAACATGCCATTACATTATTAACAACATAAATATTATTATTATTATTATTATTATTATTATTATTATTATTGATTAATATTAATAGCGAAGGAAATGAATAAATAAATCTCCTGCCCCCCATCCAGTTGACATAAAATTAACACTATTTAATTTGAATTAGACACTAAATTAATGGCAGTAACAAACTTAAATTGAATATAACTTAAATAATTTAATTTAATTTAATTTAAATAAAAAACTAATTTTCTCCAAAACCAACCTCGTTCAATTAGGAGTGCTAAAATTAAACTCAACAGGACTGCAGAGAGCGTGGTCATGATTTTAAGCTTTGATTACAATATTCACAGAATGGGTCAGTGAAATTTCGAAAACTCAAAGAATCGGGAAGCTTTAGTGCAAACTTGTGCAACTTTGGCACACAATGGAGGCTCTATGCGCGAAGGGGAGACAAAAGTTAATAGAATTCCGCTTGCGGAGGTTTATAGAACAAGAACAGTGTCAATAACACTTCAGGCTTGTATACAGGGACCGAGACTTTAAGTTGAAGCTAAGAAATTGAGTCAAAAACCGGTCTATCTTTCGGTGCAGAGGGGGGAGGGTTGATACCCACAAAAGGTGAAGAAAGGTTTCCCAAACAACAATGATTCCCCCAAAATAAAAAGCAATACTCTTTTGGAAAGTAGTTTTCGACGAGTTTTTTCGGGAAAGCTGAGTAAACAGCTCAACTCACTGCTTTAGTTGAGGATGACTTTTGCGAAATCTGGTTTTTTTCCTGACAGAAAAAGTAAAATCTTTTTGCGCTTTTTCCACAGAAGTCTGACAACAATAACTTTTATTTGCGACTATTTTTGACTCTGAATAATCTGTAATAATTGAGCATAGGCATCTCTTTGCTGTCCTCAACAAAGGTAACTTTATGATAATATTAGAAATGATACTGTTGTCACTTCAGCACCTGAGACCCGAAAAATTCGGGCCTCGGGTGAAATTCGAACCCACTAGTTCCGAATGCTCTTCAATTGAGCTACCGAGGCTACAGTCGCACCAATCCAGAAGGAATTCGTACCCAAACTGAAGTGGCAACGAATTAATAATGCGTTTTGCAAACACAAGGTCCAGTGCGAGGTACACTCTGGTGTCCTCAAGCTTACCTGGGTGTGAAAGTTAGATGTAATGTAAGAAGTGAAATGAAATTTATTAAATGATGCAATCTAGCCTGTACAATCAGCTTAAACGGACCTTTCAATCAGTGTAGCTCTAAAATACTGGATAATGCATATTAGAATAAATAGAGAGCCCAAAACTAGGCTTCGATACATCTACAGTTCGTACTTTTGTACTACTTTGGAAGGGTTGCGACTAGCTGTACTACAATATTCGGGATGTTCTTAAACCAGAAATTTTGCATCCGAACTTGGTGGCTTTTTGATTTGGGTTGACAGTATTTAAAGCATGGTTTGCAAATAGTGTATTCACTTTATCGTTTTTATGCTCATTTTTTGCACGTTTTGAACTCCAGCTAGTCTATGCTAACGAGCTGTTGTGAATTCAAAAGCAGTCTACGGTTTCTGATAACTTCTTTTTAGTGTGGAAGTGTGATGGTGTTAAACCCAAAACTGTAGTTATTTTATTCTTAATAATTCCATGCCTTAACAACCTTGTGTGGAATATGGTAGTTTTTATTGTGTTCGGAGACTGTACCACTGTAGTACTGTAGCCTCCTTGAGGTCGTGCTCCCCTTACGTGAATATATCGTTGCAGAAAATGTAGGTATTGAGGCATTTCATTAACGTATTCAAAATACAACTGGTATTTTTAAGGTGGTGATTCCTTTTGGGCACATATTCTTGGTTGGCGGCGTAAATCAAGATGAAATTTGACGAAACTTTCCAAAGTCCGTCCGTTCTAACACCTTCCGCGCAATCCCGATTCAAAAATTCGAGATTTCCGGTCAGGGCGGTTTTTCCCAATTTCTGAAAGCTTGGCAGCAGTTATACAGTTTGTGACTATATTCATTCGAAAGACCTCGTTGAGCTTCATATTTTTGCTATTTAAAGCAACGTTCTAGCTTTTTTCTACCCTGAGATATAGCCGATTTACTTGTTTAGGCATCGAAAACTTGTCATTTTTGCAGAAATCAAATAATCCATCATTTCTCGAACTATGCAAGCCGTAGAATCAAACTAAGGGCGTTGATCTGAAGGTCTCATAGGGGCAAATTATCCGACGCATGATCGTCTTCCAACAACTATCCCGTCGGCTACTATCATAAAAATGTAGTTTTTGCAAAAACACGACCAATTTTGTTTCAAAGATTTGGAGCACTCACCACGCAAGCTGGAGGGCTGCTACTTAATAGATGTGTTCTGCACAAATATACCCAGGGACGTTTTTTAGTTGCCCCGATTACTGCATTCTAGCTAAAGCAATCGTTTGACAAATTTGACAAAAGTAGGCAAAATACAGGTTACGCACAGATTTCAGCTTATTTCTCTATAACGAAAAGCAATTTCACAATAAATAAAAATCGTCCCCAGCTATTTGATGGAGGTATCGAATGATATAACCGATGTCTCGCGAAAAAATTTACTTGAGTTTGCAAAAAATTTGGAAAATTATACTTCTTCTAAAATGTGTTAAAAATATTTTAGAAAAGCAACATTAGTTTTATCGTATGCATGAAAAAGATAAAGTGTCAAGCTGCACTTTGATATAAAAATTGCTTCTTAAGGAGGGGGGGTCGCGAATTTTCGACAATCTCCGATTTTTCTCATTTTCGCATATTTTATAGTCTCCATAGGTCCCCAAAACAAGACAGTTGCGTTTGTTGAAAAACTTTCCCTATCATTCACAATAGTCCACCATAGGTGACCCCGACATGTGTTAAATATAGGAAAACGAAAAAGTTAGGAAAATTTCGCGGTAACCAAAAGTTTGAGCGCTGTGCAAGAGCAAACGAGCTGTAACGTGGCTATATGTTAATCTGGTCTATGTAGCGTGTTAATATCTATATGTTGTGTTTTTGCGTTAGCTCAGCGAATTTCTAGAAATTTTCCAAGTTGGGTGAAGTAGGTTTTTGCACAAATTTGACTTACAAAAACGCCACCAAAGAAATGTTTCGTCGTGGCCTGAACTAACCGGTTACTGCACAGATTTCGCGTATAGATATTAACACAGTACACAAATAGAGGTTCAGTCTGCATACGCAAAATCTATGCTGCTACTTGTGAGTAGTTCACAGTTTTGGTTACCGCGTTGGCGTTTTGCCTCAAAACACGTATTGTCAACAGCCAAAAACACGTATTGTTATTGTCAACAGCCTCGGTCCTCTAAAATATTAATAATTGTGTTAGTTGAATTTATTTTGTATTGAAATTATGTTAGAAATGTTGTTTTAGGGGTGAATTATAATTCGTGAAATTTATTCTGAAATTGTTTTGTGAAATTTGTTTGAAAGTATTTGGAAGTTTAGTCGAAAGTTTTATTGTGCCTATGTTGAAATTATGCATATGTGTATCAGCCAGCCTAGTCACTAGGTGGCGTTGTGTACATGTATATTTTGGCTGGGAGTCTCTCCCAGCTTCTCTCATTTCACAAGGGTCTTAAAACTAACTAATCAGATTTAACCAACACATCCCAAAACTAGTTTCTCCCTGTTGATGTGCATTTGCGTTCAGTCTTGTGTTTGTTCGTGTGAGTCGGTCGTGTACATTTCTACAGCTATCCCTATCTTCGCTGGACGCACCCTACTGATTTATGTCTTTGCTTATAGTGGTGAACCTCAAGCATATTTCCTGCTCCAGGGTGACCCTGTAGAGCTTAGTTAACTCTCTTTATAATTAAAACGTTTCCTCTCTTTTAAGCTTTCTAAAAATTTATTCTCCGTCTAGCTTTTTCTAATAGTCCGTTTTTATGAACTTTCTAAATTCGGTCAAATCGGTCTTGGTTTATTTTCTTAGGATAGTTTAGTGGGTTTAATTGATCGGGCTTTATTGTTCAAGGGTTGACTTTGCCTATTTCTGCTTCTGTAAAATTTATTGGTTTTATTATTTTATTGAAAAGTTTCTGAAAAGTTCGCTTGTATTTCCTTTGTTTCTATATTCTTCTCTTACACTGTTTTGTACGTATTTCGGGGGTCACTCCCTTTGTCAAGCATACCTTTTCAAGTAAATGTGGTCTCTTTTTGGCCCATTTTAGGGCGTCATTGTAGATAGGTTTTTGTCTTAGAATTGCATAGTCGGTAAGTAGGGATTTTTCGAAGATTATTTGGGTGAGTCTTTGCTCATCATCAGCGGTTTAAACTCCGTTCGGGGTTGCACTTAGGGCAAATTGGCGAGGTTAGCATAGGTCGACTGGAACTACATCTCGTCCAGGTTCGACATTCTCCTTGCTCGCGTTTCCCACTCGTAACGTTTGGTTAGTCAGTACACTACCAACTTTACAGTTTGCTTTAAGTCTTCACAATACAGCAGTAGTTCACAACAATGATTTAGCATAAACGTATGTATCATTGTAACAATTATGACATATTACAATACAAATATGACAATAAAGTAGGACGTGGAACAACAGAGGGTGGTCACCTAACCTCCCGCCCCCTTCAAAAAAGCATCCAACCGTAAACTTCAATACTGTAAAAGAATTTCTTTAGATTCATAATACTAACCAACTCATGAGATGGTAACTGTCAGCGGGTCTTATCTCGATTACCCCCCCACCACTTAAAATCTTTAAAACTTGACCAAATTAGCTAAAATTTGGTATGCGTATGTTTTCGACTATGCTGAGTTCAAATATATATCGCAAAATTTTTCGATTTCGCGATTTTCGATTTTTTCAATTTCTAAAAGCGGCCAAGGGAAATCGAAAAATTTTTTGTCTTCGATTTTACTGAAAAGATGTATATAGGGGTTTCGGGGTCGTAAAATACGTATCTGAAGTCCGTTATTCGATTCAGCTTTTCGTTAGCTACATCTTAAGCTTACATCTTTAGGTTATACTGAGCTAACGAAAAGCTGAATCGCAAGACGGACTTCAAACTCGTGTTCTACGACCCCGAAAAGCCCTATATACATCTTTTCAGCAAAATCGAAGACAAAAAATTTTTCTATTTCCTTTTTCCCCCCTTAGAAATCGAAAAAACTAAATTCGCGAAATCGAAAAATTTTGCGATATTTGAACTCAGCGTAGTCAAAACATACCCATACCAAAGTTTAACTCATTTGGTCATGTTTTAAAAATTTTAAGTGGTGGGGGATGGTAATCGAGATAAGACCCCCATCAGGTTTCATTTCAGTATGCACATTGCAGTATTCGTTAATATCCAAATTGTTATTCAATACAGCAAGAAACTCGCACCTTTTGCAGAGGGTGTACAACGCACCTCAATATCTAATCATATTACACAAAGCACACAAAAGCACACTTAGGGGGGACTACTAAAATCGACATGCACTTTGTCCGATTGGCCTACTTTTTGGCGAAGATATCGAGCATGGGTGTGGTCAAAAAAATATCGGGTACTGAGATCTTAGCTGCATTCCACCCTTGTGCAGCGTCGCGTTTGTATGCCCGACCACCCTTTTTTCACAACTATAAACGTAATTAATTAAAAACTTCTACTGACTGCTAGGCCTAAGCTTCAAAGCTGCCATTTGCCAATATGAGTTGGCACATGCGCCCCTATTTGCAGAAAAATACTAGACGTCTGCATCTTATCTGGAGGCCCTATAGGAGTACTCATTTGTGCCAAATGGCAAGAAATTCTGCCCCCTGAAAACATTTTTGTCAACTTTAATGCTAAAAAATTGCCGAAACCGCCATTTTCAGTTTGTCGGATATGTGTAGAGGCTTTCTGCAGTCATAGAAGTAGCAAACCTTCACTAATAGAGCCATAGAAGTAGCAAACCTTCACTAATCGAGCTGAAATTTCTTGTGGGTGTGTTTTCAATCACGCTGAGTCCAAATATCTCACAAAATTTTAATTTTAAAAAATCTGATTTTTTATTTCTGGGGTAGAATTGCCCTAAAATGGCGATTTTGGCAATTTTTGAAGATTAAATTTGACAAATTTTTTTTCAGGCGGCAGAATTTCTTGATGTGATTTTACATGTGCTAATGTGACCACACTAGCTTCAATTCTTAATTAAGATAGATGAAGCCATATAAACACGTTTGAGTGCAATACTAACGGCCAGCTTACCCGTAATGAACAGAGCGTTAACTATGAAAGACAGTGTAATTGGTTTATGCATTGCAAGAAACATTTTAAAATGGTCCCACCGAGTTCAGAGCGATCTAACACAACATACACAACCTAAATTGACAACACTTATTCTTAAAGACTGGTCAGCAAAATTTAACCATATCCAACGTCTGCTAGAAAATGATAAGTTTCCTGAATTTTCCTGCCAATATTTTTTCAGATGAAACGATGTCACCAGAAAGCTAGTAGCAGGCAAGCTGGTAGATGTCAGAAACGGTTTCTCAGGATTTTGATGTTTTTAAGCACTGTTATAATAAACGTTTACCTCATACAGTTCAGAAAATCAATAACAATCCGATGCAATTAGTTGATCAGGTGTCAAAGTCCTTCGAATGTGAATCTTTCAAGATTTAAACTTAAAAGATACTACGTTTTAATATTAACATTTGCGAAAGCTTGTTTAAGCTTTATGAATTACAACTGCTGCTCTTTAGTGTGTTGTTGTAAATTTGGTCAACTCAACATTGTAGGTGGAATGCAAGAGGTTTTGCAATTTACCGACATTTACGTTTCTTGTAAAACTGGTGATTTACTTGTCATAGTTGTCATAATTTACTAGCGTACGGACGCATTACAAGAATGCAAACAGTTGACATAATTAAACGATCATGAAGCGTAAGAAATCCATAATAGAAAAACCAGGAATTGCCACCAGGTAAACAGCTTGACTAAAAATACAAAATACTGACACTCTCATGGCAGTCCCAGCAGTTATAACCTTAAATAACATCTTCTTTGCTATTCACTTAATGAAATTATACCATATGCTCTTCCGCGTCCACATTATTTCATCGTTGTCTCAATAAGTTTGCCCATAATGTCAAATATCTGAACAGTTTTTGGTAAAATGAATAAGAGTAAATTATCTACCACAAGAAAATCACTAATAACTTTTACCACCACTTTGACTTTCCCGATTCCGTCCTCGTTTGGCATGATAGTGGAAATTATTGAAATGAGTTTCTTATACGATATGAAAGTAAATACTTGCTAATTTACTTTACTAGATTTTGGAGACAACATTCTTATAACTTGGCGTTAAAGCAGCGCGAAACTTCGGATCGCTAACGGCATATAGCAAAAAATCCATAACTGCAGCCAGTGTATTAGCTGCAGGGACAAGACTGTTCAGCTTTGCTGCTGTAGCCTTTTTCATAAGTACAAAATCTGTTATATAGATTGAAATCTCTGGTATCAACCAGCAGATGATGAAGTTTACCGCAATAAAACAAACAGAACGGGCAGCACGCAACTCTGCGTCGGTTATATTAGAATTGGCAAAGCTGCTTAATTTTTGTTTGCGGCGAAATAGAAATATTTGACAAAGAATCACGCACTGCAAAACTGCCCAGCCGCTTGTTACAACCCTTACCACTGTCCGAAAGTAGTCACCCTCTGTGCTAATGGCAAATTTATACAAACACACAGGAATATATGAATAATTTTGTTGCACAGACGGAAATAACATGCTGGCTAAACCAGCAGGCCAGCAACTCCAAACTAAATAAATCGGCCATCGGCCGGCGGCACGAAACTTAACTGGTGCAATAAGTGCGCCCAGGCGAATTGTTCCAATGGTTGCAGTTAGCAATGCCGTAATCAGACTTCCAAAACTGACAGTCAATATGTCAACGGCACATCGTGAAGGAGTTGATACTTCGCCTAATTTTAGTTTCACCAAAATTAGGCGCTTCAGGCCAACACACAGAATAGTCCCTGCAGTCAGTAATTGACCAGCTGTTAGATGTAGTACCATGTGATAGTGTAAATCCTCCACGGTCAATCGAAAGCAGAAGACTACCAATGTAACAGTTGTAGTAAGAGTTGCTACACTGCCAACGCCAATCCAAGTTAAATGAGACGGTAACATGGACACCAGTATCGTGTTGGACACATTCAGCAATGTTTCGTTATCTTGGTAATTTGACATTCCTCAAAAGCGTTCTAGATCATAAAAATATTACGCGGTTAGTCTAAATGTAGTCCAAAATAAACAATTTGGACTCCGCGAGTTTCCCATATGTTCGATGTTATAACCTCTTGGTTATAGTGAACATCAAATGAAGAAAGTTTGAAGGTTGAAGCTAGTGCACATATATATTGCGCTCTACCTTTTTGTAACTATCATTTTAAATCTAGTTCTAAAATCAATTTCTTGCTAGCAATGAAAACTACAAAACCAAATCATAAAAGAAGACCGGATTCTGTGTGAGCGGTATATCTCAAACAACCTGGTAAGCCGGCCTGGAACTTCGAGTACTTTTGCACACCCCAATCGAAGGAACACGTCCGGATGCTTACGAGTTTCTCACCCCAACCCCCGTAACATGCAAAGGTTTAGTCAAATTGGTCTATACACTCCATAGTTGGAACGGGGGTTGGGGGGTGAGAAACTCATAAACTCGGACGTGTTCCTTCGGTGGGGTGTCCCAAAGTACTCGAAGTTGCCGAGACCTTTTGAGATATACCGCTACGCAGATCCGAGATATGTTATGATTTGGTTGTAGTTTTCGTTGCTAACAGAAATTGATTTTAGGACTTTAGATAGTTACAAAAAGGTAGAGCTGCAACCGTAATGCACTATCTCAACCTTCCAAACACTAACTTCATTTGATGTTCACTATAACCAAGAAGGTGCAGCACATCGGTGACCGGACTACCTAGACAACGCATCAGCATGATCTAGGAGCACTTTTGAGAATCAGAATTACCAAGACTGAAACGTGCTGGATGTGTCCAACCCGTGCAGTGTCCCATGATACAAGTCTCGACTGGATTAGTGTAGCAACTTCTTGCAACATTGCATTGGTAGTCTTCTTGCCGTTGACCGTGGAGATTTTTGCATCACTACATCTAACAGCTGGTCAATTACTGACTTCCAGGGACTATTGTGTTGGCAACTTTAATTTTGGTGAAGCTTAAAATTCTTCACGATATTGCCGGTGTATTGACTTTAATTTTGGAAATTGATTTGGCATTGCTAACTGCAACCATTGGAAATTTAATTCACCTGGAACTCACTATTGCACCAGTTAGTTTCGTGCCAAACCAGCAATATTACCAATTTTGGAGTTGCTGGCCTGCTGAACAGCCAACATGTTATTTCCAGAATTCTGTGCAACTGTATTCATATTCCCGCAATATTTACAGTACCGATAGCACAGAGAACGAACTACACGATTTTTTACAGTGCATGATTCTTTTGTCAAATATTTCGCCGCAAACAAAAAATTAAGCAGCACTGGTATAACCGACGCAAGTTGCATTTTAAAATTCACATTTGTTTTATTACGGTAAATATAAATGAAGACGTCAAATATGGCAGATTTTGTACTTATGAGGCTACAGCAGCAAAGCGAGATTTGTGCTGTCCTTTTGCAGCAATACGGTAGTTATGGATTTTTGCCTGTGCAAGTTCTCCAAATCCTAGTAAAAGTAAATTGGCAAATACGGTACTTTCATATCGTATAAAAACTCATTTCAATAATTTCCACTATCATGCCAATTTTAATATTAAAGATTATTAATTACTCTTCCAATATTAGATGTACTTTCTTATTCATTTTACCAAAAAACTGTTCGAAATTTGACATTATGGGCAAATATTGAGACAACGATGAAATAATGTGAACGCAGAAAATATGTGGTAAGTGAATAGCAAAAAAACATTTAAGGTTATAACTGGGATTATGAGAAGTGTCAGTATTTTGTATTTTTAGTCAAGCTGTTTACCTGGTGGCAATTCCTGGTTTTCTATTATGAATTTCTTACATGATCGTTTAACCATGTCAGCGATTTGCATTCTTGTGCATACGCATTATGACAACACTCGACAACCAAATCACCAGTTTTGCAAACATGCTGCATTCCACCTACAATGTTGAGTTGACCAAATTTACAACAACACACTATTTCAGCAGTTGCTTAATTCATAAGGCAAAGCAAGCTTTTCTGTTAAAACGTAGTATTCTTTAAGTTTAAATCTTGAAAGATGCATTCGAAAAACTTTGACGCGATCAACAATTGCGTGGATTGACTGTATGAATGCGCATTTATTATAACGGTATCCTAGAAATTCTCTGACATCTACCAGCTACTACTGGTGACATCGTTTCATCTGAAAAAATTTGGCGGAAAATTCGGGAAACTTATCATTTTCTAGCTTCAGATTGGATATGAACCCTTTTGCTGACCAATCTTTAAGAAACCAAGTGTTGTCGAACGGAATTGTGTATGTTGTGTTAGATCGCTAAAATGTTTCTTGTCACATAAAATAGTACGCAGTTGGCAACCCACGAAGTAGATTAGTATTGCATAAGCATGTTTATATGGCTTCATCTATCTTAATTAAGAATTGAGAAACTGAGCACATTGCCAAATCATCAAGAAATTTCACCAAAATGAAAAAATCAAAATTTTGATGCTGAAAATTGCCAAAATTTTCTCGAGACTTTAAAATTAAAATTTTGTGAATACTGAGCTCAGCGTGATGCCCGCAAAATTTCAATGAAGGTTTGCTATTAGTGAAGGTTTGCCGTGACTGCGAAAACCTCTACACATATCCGACAAATGAGGACTCGGCAACAAAGTTGACAAATATGTTGCCATTTGGCAAATGGCTACTCCTATAGAACTTCCGAATAAGGTGCAGACGTCTAGTATTTTCTGGAAATAAGTGGCAAATGGCAACTTTGAAGCTTAGGCCAATTACGTTTATAGTGGTGGGGAACAATACGTAAC
>JASAND010023950.1:0-18424 GCA_030248195.1 Trissonchulus latispiculum
GATCGAATTGGCCCACCAATCTAGACATGACTAACTTCGAGTACATTACTCTGAAGCTCGGTGTATACTCAGTGTATGCTCGGTGTTGAATTCAGAGTCAGTTTGAAGTGGACTTTTTACTGAAAATCAATAAAAGTACCAACACCAAAGACAAAGCGACATCAAGTCTATAAAGCGTATAAACTTTAAAGCTCTTACAAGTATAAATGTCTACTTGTGAATATTATAAACCAAACAGTGGGAGTTGTGGTCAGACGTTCACAAGGGCTTTCAACCTACAGCGTCATGTTCAAAACCTTCACAGTGCCCAGCCTGAGTATGATGAGTCTGAATCAGAGTATGATGAGGCTGAATCAGAAACGAGTACCGAATGTTCAGACAGTAGCGACTCAAGTTGTGGAGAGGTCTACGAGCCAACTGACATCGGTAAATTTTGGGATGAGCTTGTCAGGCAGTCCGAAGAGAAATTCGAAGGTAGAATAAATAGGTTAGCAAACGAATACGTTGTAGACAGCCATGATGAAGTTGAGGGAGAAATTGAAGCTTACAATGAAGTCCGACCTAGGATCCGAGCTGAACTCAATAGGAAAATTTATTTTCACATCCAACGTTGTAAAGGGTTCCTTGACGATCCAATAATTGACGAAATTCTAACCAAACAAATAGAGTATGAGGCAAAGTATTCTGATGAAGAAGCCCTCAGACGTGCCATAGAAAAGAACTCCAATTTGAGTACGGTGGCCTACTCGAAAAGACGGTGGACCAATTTGATGAACAGGAGCAGGAAGAATAAAAATTTATTAGTTGGGAGTATGTTCGAGAGTAGGCTCAGGAGCATACTCGGTGTTAACTCGGAGCTAGTATGGAGTGACTCAGAGTACAAAGGTACAACAGTCGGTAAGTTAACGCAAGGTAAGTGGGCAAAGACAAAATTCTGTAAAACATTAGGAAAATACGGTCGGAGCAAGATTGGTGTTAAGAAGGAGAGACCCAGAACTTAGGTGAATTGAAAAATGAAAAATGAAAATATTTTATAATACTACTTTGTGCAAACGGTCAAACTATTTTTAAGCCAAGCAACTATTAGCTAACTCAAAAGTCTATATAAACGGGTAAAATGAGTAAACGGTAAAAAATGAGTTGATTAGCTTGAACGGTCCAAAAAAATTTCCGGAAAAACCGATATTTCTAAATTTTTTGAAAATGTTTGTCTCACTGCAAGGATTCCGAAAATATAAGGTTTTATGGGGGTACGACGTATATTGAGTTCACTGGAGGCCTTACAAATTTTGTATACACATTTTTGTGTCAGACTTTAGTAAAATTTGACGTCACGTTCAGGTATGCTAACGAGTCGATCATATGTAATGCGGGTTTTGATTAGAATAAATGGGATTAGCCAAATAGTTACGTAATTTTCGTGTTTTGTTGGATTGAGAAATAAATTTCAAGCACTACTGTATTAATAATTAATTCCCCAACCAGGAAAACTGACTAGAATTAGAACAGCTGTCTTTTTGGATCAGCGCTGTAGGGTTGAGCATACAAGCCTCGGCTTAGCGATAACTTCGACTATGGCTCTGTCGTCACTACATTACTTTATGCTCAGTGTAACGGTTTTAACGGTAAGCAAGTGACTTTCCCTTCTTCAAAAAAGCTTCTAGTTTGTGCGACTCCAAAGTTTTGGAACATTAAACCTTGACCAGAAGCTAACTTGAAAATTTATATCACTGTGTGCATAAGAGCATTACATATTACTAGTTACAGATTTTGAACAAAATCTAAAAAATCCGATGCCAGAGAAAGCTGAAGTCTTATATTTAAAGGTAGATTTCCAACATACAAATGTACATACTATGATTTGAACCGCCTTGAACTAAAAATTGAATTCACCTCGAGAGAGCAGCGACTGACAATGATGTGAACTACCGTAGCCTTCCTCAACCATCTACACCCCTTATATGCGAAACAAAGCGCTATTAATTGACTACAATTGACAGAGCATTCTTAACAAATCTGGACATGAGATGATAATACATAGCGTACAAAACCACTGATAAAATATATGCAAATATTGCATTCAGCTTAGCTTGCTTTCACTTTGGCACATCTAGTCAATTCTAGTCTCCGCTCCCGTTAAGGTGGTGACTGGTGATATCCTTTAATGCAGTGTGAATCCATTGATGAATTTTTGAGAAATCGGTGTTCAAAACAAAATAATGGCATTTTTGCCAAACCTTTCGGCCAGTTCTTGGGCTTAAAGCAGTAAACTGATAATCACTAATGAAATATGCACTTGGACTGGTATTAACGGACGTCAGTATCGATTGAGTATGACTAAACCTAAACTACTAATTTGGCAGCAATTTTGAATTTAATGATTTCCTCGAAAATGGGCATTTTTAGACCCCCGAGATCGTCTTTGATTTATGCTGACTTCACTTTTAGAAATACATAACTCAAAGGTCACAAAGGCGACAGTGTTCATTTTGGAGCAGTTCCACTTTTCTCAAAACGCCAAAGTGCACGAAAAGATCATAATTTGAACGTCCAGTCTATATTCATAAACAATTGAAGCCTGTACGATCAAATTAACTCCAAGCGATACTGCCACAATAAGACAGACTTAAAACCACCTTAAACCTTCCAATGCTAAATTTAGACAATGAATACTGAGGGACTGCTTTAACTAAAGTAATTATATTTGTAAATGTACAAGTAAGAATTTCATCTAACAAATACAATTGCAAATATAGCCATTAAATTTGAATGTTTTTGTAGATTAGGAGTGAGCAGAATTTCTCTTATCTGAGCGTTGAAGACTTCAAACGGGCCGAGAAATTAACAGAAAAGGAACTGAATCCGCTCAAGGTCGATCCCTTACTGCTTGCAAACTTGTTTGAGGGAGATATTGCAAATCCTCCATCGAATGCTGAATTTAAAGGCACTGATAGGTGCGTTGTGAAAGGCGGATATTCGGCCGAAATTTATTTATTATAATAGAGATTCATACATAAGAGCATTTAGGAGAACTACTGTTAAATACTATCTATTCCGATTGCTTAGCTAAACTTTAATGTGGCACTGCGATATCCTACAAGTATGATATAGGCATATATGTTTTCATTTTTTCTTTCAAACACAATTACTAGCGCTTATACTGGTATATGAGCAGCCCATTAGCAAAGTCAATTTCATTATTCGCCATTATTACTCTTAATCCTACTTATAAACTAAGTATTTAAACTTTTAGGTCAGCAGTAGGCAACAGCAACAACCTTTGGAACCGAGGTGTTGTCGTTTATGCCCTTTCAACTGAATACAATGAATCAGAAAGAGCGGTCATTGCTTCTGCCTTTAATCACATCGAGACAGTATCCTGTATACGGGTTTGTTGATTGATGCATTCTTATATAAATATTTCTAAATTCGGAAAAGTTATCTTGTGTTCTTTTATCTCCCGCGTTGTTTGAAACAGATAAAATATCTTTGACACTACTTATATTTTAATTGAGCTCTTCAACTTTAACAGTTTCACACTAGAAGGTTGATCTGAATCCGAGATATTATTTGTGCTTACAGTTTATTCCAAAACGTAATGACCGTGATTACATCATTATCAAAAAGACATCCAATGGTTGCTACTCTTCCGTCGGCAGGACTGGTGGTGAACAAACTGTGTCTCTAGACTCAGCTTGTATTGGAAAAGGTATTTGTTGAAGTAAAAAATTGAATACACTATTCTACTTTAGGATACTAAAATACACGAATTCTAATTTTGTCCGGGTAAGTTTTCATTAATAATGTTACTGTTGCATTATTAATTTATTTAATATTTATTTGTTTATTCACCGATTCAATTAATAAGCCGTTGTTTAATTTGTGTGATTGAAAGTTTAATGGCCTATCATAGGAGTATAATTTTGATACATGGTTACATTTAGGAACCATAGCTCATGAATTGATGCATAGTCTGGGATTTTATCACGAACAGAGCCGGCCTGATAGAGATAACTATATCAAGGTTCTTTACGACAATATCAAACTGGATAGATTTGATCAGTTTGAAAAGTATTCCTCAAGCTTCAGCCACTACAACATTATGAAACAAAAATACGACTTTGGCTCCATTATGCACTATGGTCAATATTACTTTTCAAGGTAAGAGTACTAGGTTGCGTGTAAATCAAGGTCGGTCACACCACAAACTTTATTCTTGCTGTATTTTATTAGTTTGCAAATGGGAATTAACAACCAATTGATTTGATTTGAAAACTCAAATGTACCGCTATATCGTTTTTCGAATATCGATATGCAAAGTATAGCTGATACTTATGACTTTAGCTTTCCGACTGTTCGGCTTTTTTGAAGCTCAAACCAGCATATTACAAGTCAAATAAATATTGTTCTAATTCATTTGGAACCTTTTCTAAAGTGAACACTACTCGAATACCGTGCTACTGTACGTCTGCCTTTGTATTGTTTACAGAAAAAGTTATTGTTACTAACCTATTAAAATAGTTTTTCAGACGATTCTGTTGGTGCTGTTCAGAGAATATTGCAGCTTGGAAATGTACAAATATCGTTGCATAAACTAACTTAGAATCTAACACTATAACTAACTAACTCACTCACTCACTAACATATAGCAGCCTATTATAAACACTAAAACCAAGTAGTAGCTAGTTTTCGTTTATAATCGAACAGCTCCCTGTGTCTAATGTATCATTTTAGAAACGGAAAACCCACAATTGTGACTATCCCAGAGGGTCAGGCAATTGGTCAACGAGATGGACTCAGCGACATCGACATACAAAAACTCAATATGTTATATCCCTGCCGCATAAGCCCAGGAGGTCAACCGGTTGGAACAAATAATATCTGTCAGGTACGCAAATACGTGCTCTGTGGATAGAAGACGTTTAGGCTTCTAAGCAGGGCTTGATGTAGCTTCAATTGCATATCATTGTTATGAAAATGACTCACGTTTCGTACAGATAATGTGCAGTCTGATGCAATTCGGCCTCTCTGAAAGGGTTGAGTTTTCATAGAGAAATTTGAGTGGTTGGCTTCGTTTACACAATATATCGCTGCAGCCTTCTCATATAAAAATACAACCTATGAAGTCTGGCAGTGATATTTGATTCGTCCCTGTCAGATTAGCCGTCATCAAAAAACGTCAGTATGCTAGAATTTAAAGAACACACATTCGTTAGCAGAGAACGAAAATTTTAAAACGGGAAATAATTATGAGGTGCAACCATCTCAGTACAAAGCTTGTCATATAGTGAACATTGAATGGCACTTGCTAACATTTGAGGATAATACATGCTTTTCTTTTCAGGACACTGGTGGACAACAGTGTAGAAAAGCGGGACGCTACGGTTACTGTCGATCAAATAATCCACAAGTTCTAAGTCTGGTGAAGCAATATTGCCAGAAAACATGCGGATATTGTAACCAGCAACAAGGGAGCTCGGGAAACGCAGAAAAATGTGAGGATGCAGATCCTATTGTCTGTTCTCGTGCGAAAGAGTATGCTTTGTGCGACAAAGAGGAAGCGAAAGTGTCCTGTCCAAAAACGTGCGGATTATGTGATGAGAAGAACTGCGTAGACACTGACAATATAGTCTGTGAGAGAACGAAAGAATATGGTCTATGCGATAGAGATGTCGCCAAATCAACCTGTCCGAAATCTTGTGGAGTCTGTGGAAAGACAAAAGAAAAAGTTGGCGGAAATGTTCAGCCCATCGAAAAGGTGGATTGTCAGGACACCAAACCTGAACTTTGCCCGCAATTGAAGCAATATGATCTTTGTACTGATGAAAATGCTAAAGTGGTCTGCGAAGAAACGTGCGGATATTGTAAACGGATTCCACCAACCGAGCCACCTTCGGTATCAAGAGACTGTTCTGATAAACAGCCCGACTTGTGCCCAAATCTGAAACAATATGGCATGTGCAACCATGAAAATGCTAAAATCGCATGTGAAAAGACCTGTGGATTTTGTAGTAGTGAACCACCATGCCTGGATAATAAGCCGGAGATATGCCCCACATTAGTGCAATATAACATGTGCAATGCCGCCAATGCAGAACAGCTTTGTGCTAAATCATGCGAATATTGCCAATCGGCTAAAGAAAAGAAGCAATGTGTGGACAAAAATACGGAGCTTTGTCCGCAGATCAAACAATTTGATATGTGCAGCGACGAAAACTCAAAAGTGGTTTGTGCTAAGACATGTGGTTATTGTTAGCAAGATTATGTTATTTCAAAATGGAGACAACCTGTGTAGTTGAAATATAAAATTTATAACTGAAAGCATATATAGAATGTATCTCTTTGAATTCTGCGTTTGTAATGTGTGAGCCGGGAATTAAACCACAAACTCAACACCACTACCTAGGACTGGGCGCAATGGACGCTAACCGTCGACTGCAGGTGGAGATCTTTAGTCCAGGCGGCTCTCAACCCACCGACGTGCCTCGCCAAGGGGGAATAGATAATTTTGGGGGACGTCAACGGGGCGGGGCGCCAGACAGAGTTTAGGGAGGACACGCAACTGAAAAACTAAGCTAAAATATAAACAAACTCCGGGCTATTCCCAGAGTGCTACCAAGCTAAATAAGAATTCAAAATCTAGTTATTTCAATGAAAATTAATCAAATAGACTAACGACAACTGAGTAATTTAATAGGCGGAAAGCAAGGGATTTACAACAGAAATTTCCGTCTGGGGTACCCAGAGGGAGACAACCAATTAAAAGTGGGCTACCACCAAATAGCAATAACAAGGGATAAAAGGAGGGAAACATACACATACATGATCTATCTTTCCAGCCATGGCATAAAATTTACAACACTTGCATCAGGGGATTTTGGGAGAAAAATGGAAAAAGAACGAAATGTAAATATTGGAAAGAGGGTGATAGCGCAGTCGCTATCACCCACATTACACGTTAGTTTAACCTAATTTTTGCCCGCAGCGGACAAAGAAGTTCATTTCAAGACAGAATTCTAAGGAAGACATACGAAAGACTTTCGCAATATAACTTTGAAAGATTAATAAAACTAAAAAATTTTAGTACATCTCTGACTTATAGCCGCGAGTTATACTTTTTCATTCTCTCTGCCCATTTCATCCTCCGTAACTCAAAAAGTCGAGGTTCTCCCGAGGATACGTTACTACAGCTTTGAAGAATGAGCACGAGCATCTGCAGGAGTAGTGAATCAGTGTACACATTCGAAATCAAAGGTGCTCTCAATAGTATGAAAAGTGGATTACATCTAACCGGGTCACCACAACCGAAAAGACAAATGCTAAACAATTGCTGGGAAAAGATCGGTCGCATTTTTGCAAACTTTACATTTTCCAATATTAGTTCAAAATTTCCAAATTTTAAAACGTTTTCAAAATTTCCAAATTATTATTATTTTCCAAACCCACAACTAGACAATGGTGATAATCGGCAGTCCCGACTAGCAATTATATAACAATCGTTCTAGAGCTAGAAAATAACAATCTGACGTGTTGGGGAGTTTCCGTGGAGACCCAACCCGCAACCAGAAGTAGATAAGCGCGTATTGCGCCCCAAGTTTTATCACCCGTCCAATAACTACACCCACCCATCAACACCTCCCCGAGCAACCAAACGGAATGATGACATAGCTAAGCCAAGCGCTAGCTAAGGTCGAAAAACTGTTGGGCGAGTGACAACAATAATAGGCACTACATAAATAAATAATTTACATACTATCTCTACATTACTGCTAATTTGGTTTCTGGTTTCTCTTACTTTACTTTACTTATTTTACTACATGCATAGTGCGCAAACTTCCTTTAAGTGATGGGTCTAATTTGGCGTTCGGGGATGATTTGGGAGAGGGGTCAGCCGTTAGCGAACAGAGCACAGTTTATGCTCTGATAACTAAGAGCATGCCTACTGGCATACTTTTAGTTATTAAGAACGCTAGGTATCAGGAGTTGACAGCCTCTAATATTAATAGCTCAGGCTACAACATTGACCCTGGTATTTTAAGTAATTCTAGTAACTTTCAACTTGTTACAATGATCAAGGAAGTGAAAGAACATGTCGTTGTAACCAAAAAGTCAACAATAATTTATTGGTTTCTAATGTATGGTTTACAAAAACTAATAACGAGGTATTAACAAAGCACACTGACATTGTTCATTTATTGTAATATTGAAAAGACAAAATCCACAGCACACCCGGACAGTATGGGAGTTTCAACAAGCGAAGACAAATAAGAAACGTTGCAGCCAAATTGCAACTTTTGTAGCAGGTATTTTCTTATTGCTAAGCGAAACAAAAACAGAATGATATTTGTGAAATTAACCCCATTAAGAAATTTTGTTTCCAAAGGAACGACAGTGTTATCGCTTATTAAAAATGTTAGACTGACTTGAGGAAATCTTTGACCGTTTGACTACTAAAATCGGGAATTCGCGAAAGTAGCTATAATCAACAGTCTCCTTGAATAAATCATATAGAAATGACAATATAACGACAACAAATGAAAATAGTACCTAAGACAATCTTTTCCCCAATGCCTTTCAAATCCATTTTGACTTTGTAGCTCATCAGAGCACTGATTGTTTTAGCGAATGGCTATATTTCCGTGAGTTTTTACCCAATTAAAGAATTAATATTATAGATGTTGTAGAAAAATTGTAGGTAAACAAAGATATATGAACTGCTTGAAGGTAACAAAATGAAGTCTTTTCTCTTCTACATAAATGAGCTGATACGACACTATCACCATGGTCCAAACAGCCAGTTTCCGGGGGACTTCCTGTCAGGGGCTGTGAAATATTCGTTCCAAAACTTCACAAATTGTCCCCAGTCAATTTTGTCGGATTTCTTACCAGAGCTGTCCTAAACATGCACAGAAACACGGAAAACTAAAGACAAGTGACCTGCAGTATTGAGGTTGATTCAAAAACTAATCACATTTCACAGTTCACGTTTGAGCAGCATTTCTATTTTGTAGGTACAGCTGCGCTCATATTTAACTTTAAAGAAAAGAAGACTTTAAAGAAAGGTTCTTTTGAAAACAATTTTTTCGAAAGGAAGAAAGAAAGAATTTTTCAAAACAAAGAAGGGCGAAAGAAAGTTAACGTAAAGGTCAAATGAGATTTAATGCACCCAGCTAACTTTGAGTGCGTCTCTTGCACACAAAGTTAATGTTAAATGTGTCACCTGTCACCCAAAGTCTTAGCCTTTGCGTTAATTTAGCTTTGTTACAAGAAGAGAGATCGAAATTTTATTGTGAAAGAAATAGAGAATATTCATTTTCAAATATTCTTTCTTTTAACTTAAATAAGAGCGTAGCTGTACAACTGGGATCAATAGAACCCCAATTGAACTTTATTTCCAAGTTGTAAGCTGCCTAGAAATCTGAACTCAAGGTTTTCACGTGTTAATGTGACATTACAACTTCAGCTGGAATGATTCGCACGTTGTAACTAACTATTTTGAAAACTGAAAACTTTCAATAATGGTATTTTCACATTTAAAAATTTCTATGTATTATTCGTATATGCATTTTCGAAGCTTTAAAGTATTCATTTAATATCTATTTAAAATTTATTTATTTATATTAGATACTTGGTGAGAGTACGTTTGTACACACTTCTAATCAGTCTTTCAAAAAAATTAAAAATTTAAACAGTTAAATTCGGATGTTTTAGGGTGGACAAGCCAAAAATGTCTGTCATTAATCTAATCATAATAAAACTTACGAAATAACCTATTTCCGTGCTCCTTAATATTCTGGGACCAGTCCCGTATTTTTAGGCCAAAAGATAAGTAAGTAGACCAGACACGGGATTGGTTGTTATGGCTGGAAAGAGTACACGCAAATGTACATTTTTGCTCTTACAACCTATGAGCTGTCTCCAGTGGTTAAGTCAGTATAAGCAAAAAACTGTTTTGAGGATCAAAAAATGGCCTTTTTTGAGGAAATCAGTTTTTTCAGAATTATCGCCACATGTTAAGGGCAAAGTTGGCTTATTTATACTCAATCGATACAGCGTCCAAATACCCATTTTATGAATGCCTATTAGCCGGATTTTATTGCTTAAAGCTAGAGATTTGGCCGAAAAACCACTTTGGCAAAACTGCGATTATTTTGTTTCGAACATCGATTTCTCAGAAACTCGAAGGATTCCGGAGATTTTTGGCGGAATCGAAATTCGCACTTCTGCGGAGGGACGTTTTTCTTGGTTTCGCTGAAACTATCGAGTAGCAAGAAAACTCAATGCGAAGTCGCGAAATTTTGTGTTACCGTGCATTTAGCCGATTTTGTCAACCGTTAAAACCTGCTGAGCCAAATCCAAAAAGCCTCCCTCGGCCCATATGTCCTTCATTTCGTGGCACAAAAAGAACTTCTGGCCGATTCTTCAGTTTTGAGAAATCGATGTTCAAAAATTTTTCGTATATATGCATCCTGTTAGATGTCAGCATGTCAGAAAATTTCTGCTCGTTTTTTGCAATCTTGCCAGTTTCGTAAGCTCATGTGAATGTACAGATAATAAGCCTTAAAACGATGTATAAAGCTCCTTCCAACTCCCAAAATTGAGAAAGTTACAGCGTTTCAAAAAATTACCACAAAGGCACTGCACAAAAGGATACCACCACCTTAAATGTTTGTTCTAAAAGATTTGAGGGTCGCTAAACACAAGTCTGAAATTCATTTTTACATACAGGTTTTGGTTGGCTCCAAGTTAAGCTTATAACTTTAGCTCACACCGAGCTAACGAAAAGCTGGATTGAAAAATGAATTTTGGATGGTGCTCAAAGTATCCAGAATTAGCTGTTTTAACAAAATTGATGACAAAAATCTTTCGTTGTTGTACAGCTTCAAATTTCAAAAAATATTAATAATTTAAATTTTACATTTTTATGAAATATTGTGAAACTGTGAAATATTTTTAAACCAGCAACACGTAACTTCAATTTCATATGCGCAAACACATCTATGCCAGTTCCAATGTCCAAAATTGAACTTTATCCCCCCCCCCCAAAGGGGATTGGGAATGCGATAAAGTTCTATTAATCCTACAATTGTGCAAACTGATTGCAGCGAAAAGTAATTGTACATACTCAGTAGTTGCAGTATGCTTCATTAAATATGATGAGTTGACAGAGAGTCACTAGTCTTTTCGATCGATTCAACTTTGCCGCAGTGTAGAAAAAACAGAGTAGTAAAACGCAAAAAGAGATGGCTCACCCTGGATTATCTATTCAGGCGCTCTACGTATTTATGGATTTCAGCCTGTGTATTTGTTCAGTCCAGCAACCAAATAAGCCCTGACGGACCCGTGTGCTGGACACGTATGCTGTAGTTTCTTTTCAAGTAACCCTGACCACCAGCTGCAGCCAGCCTGCATCGCAGTTACCAGTGTAATTTTAGAAAAAGAAATATATCCCCAGAATTTGTTTGAACTCTGCTTAGCGTTACCAAGAGTACATAATATAAGAGCGCGCCACTAGGCACAGTCTATGTTATCAGAGCAAAAACTATGCTCTGTTCGCTAACGGCCCTACCCGCAAATCAGACCCTAGTGACCTCCCCCCGCAAATCAGTACCTAGTCTACGCTCACTCGCTCTATGATAATGTGCTCAAGCAGTGTGTTAGCGAATTTTGTGCCTGCTTCCAGCTTTAGAACACAAACATAGCGCACGAAATTCTTTGAAGTGATGGGTCTAATTAACGGGGGAGGTGGGCTGTTAGCGAGCAGAGCATAGTTTTGCTCTGATAACATACAGTGTGCCTAGTGGCAAACTAGTTTACATTTAATATTAGTTAAAATAATAATAATTTTGTCTTACCGTGGCAAATTTATCAAAACTATCTAAAGCATCCTCCTTCTTAATTCCATACATTTGCAAGACGACTGCATATTCAGCTTTGTCAATGAACTTATCTCCTAAAATACAGAGGGTCATATTTAAACAAATGCGATGATTCGTGACATATCTGGATGTTTATTCAAAAACTGGGAAAAGAATTCGTAAACGCACAGTACCAAGGAGACTGAGCCAATTCACGCGTGCTGCTTTTGCTTCTCCTGGTAGTTACATTTGAAGGAACAATGCTTTGGTCTTCAACTAATCCAAGAAAGATGCTCAAACACTGCTCAAAGTCGGCATGTGCTAAATTACGATGGAATGTATCTCATCGCAGAAGCATGACTTATTGGAATTAGAAAAGAAAATTAAAATGATGAGACCTATCGATTGGGTACTTCCTTGTTATGAATTCGGGGAATTGAAAAATTTACTACTTTTAACATGAACCCAATTTTGCGTTTCTGACAGCAAAAACTGAACAAAATTTTGCTTTACTTTTTACTAAATATATTTTTCATATATTTACGCATAGTAAGAGACATCAGTGTGCAATTCAAGACTTTAATTTGTAGCTGTCAGCAGAAAACTCAAAAACTTCAGCCACCCCTTGCCCAAAATGCCGTCAGGTTAGCAACTTTGCGAGGCGTCTGTGAACGTTGTGAAAAAAATGAATCTAAGTTTTTATTTAGTTTGAAAGAAACCAGTTGCTAATATGTGATTTATAGCGAAATCGGAAAATTTTCTGTCAGTAATGTATTTGATATATCTGCCTGACCAGACCTTTTGGCGTTGCCCTCTATTTCTTGACTCTGAGTTTTCTAGTCCATGTACAGAATTTGCAATTTTGTGGGGTCCCGGACCATTCCCAATGATCCCACGTGTTAAGCTGTTGTAAACGATAAAGATAATGACTGGATTAAGCCATTCATTAGTCATAAATTGCTACAACACGGCGGTGGCTATTAGTATTATTCTCACTCAAAAAATTAAACCAGTAATCAGCTTATCAGTAACTAAGCGATACAACAGGTACAGGACTCCGCTAGCTATACAGTTATATTCAAATGCCGTTGCCTATTTCGTTCCCAACTCAATTTCCACAGTTTGGCATTATTTGAAACACCGATATGCAGAAATTGAGAGCGGATCAGTCAACGGTTTGTAGATGTGAGCAAGCAAGAGGTTTTTGAAAGATGATAACTACGTGTAGAAATAAAAAACTTTGTGCATAAGTTTGACTTTAAATAAATGCTCTTTTCATTTGTTTTCAACTTTTCACTGTTCATTTAACGGAAAGTTAGAGAATTTCCTTCCTCTCCAGTTGCCCCTGTCCTTGTCTCTGACACTGTCCCTGTCTTTAAGCATTTTCAAGGTATTGCGATGGCAGTTAAGCTTGATGCCTCTCAACACTAGCCCTACTTTTGTACCTCTACAATGCCTAGTACCTAGCGTTGCCTAATAAACTGTTTGTTGTTGTTTTCAGTAGCGTATTAGCTAAATAACGCAGGTTATCAGAGGACTTTGCATAAGGAGCTAATTTGCATATTGGTGGTACTTGCAGTGTCCGCAGTGCGTTCGCCACTCTAGGCATTCTCTTCTCCGTATACAGTGGTGCCCCCCACCCTGCTCTTTACTTGTGCTGATCGCGGCAGCACTGTTGTTTAGTATTGCGGTATGCGTATCCTTCTTACCAGTGCACTAGTGTTTAGTAACTGCGGTTTGCGTTTCCTTGTTTCCAGTTTGTGTTTCGCCTTTTTTGCCGGTGGGCTTCTGCAGCTTTCGGTGGAAAGCTAGCTTTTGTTTTGCCTTGTCGGTAGTACTTTTGCTCTCTTGCAGTATATTTTAACCGTTCTTTACATTGTCTTTTAGCTCTCCAGCGCGCCTTCTCTGCTCGTCACGATGTCCCACCTTCTTTTCTTTGCATGATATCGTCGTCGGGCTTCCCAAATGTTTTTGTGCTGCATGGCCCCGAATACTACACGCCAATATCAGTCTGCCTTTCTGAGGTTTCAGAGCTGGGCCTCGTCTCACAGCGTTCCATGCCTCCAGGCCTAATCGCCCTTTCTTGACGGACCGCTTAGCTAACGATGTCTCTCACGCTGCGTTTCAGAAAGCATGGTCCGCTATACAATGGGTTCATCATGTTTCCGGCTTCAGGGATTTACCTTTCTGTGCAAGGCGATTTTGGAAACCTCCAAGCGTCAGCCTCCGCCCAGGCGGCCGCAGTCCGCCCTTGCCACTAGCGCAGTCGTACGTATCTGTAAGCTTCTCGGCTTCTCCTCTAGCCCGGTCGACCTCCGCTTTGCCGCGTTGGTCAGCATTGGATTTCATGGTTTCTTCAGATCCAGCGAGTTACACGGCATCAAGCGCAATCGCGTGGAGTTCGAGCCGGGTTACGTCCGCATTCTGCTACTATCTAGTAAGACGGATCAATATCGACGTGACAATATCGTGACTTTGGCCGCGATGGGATCTGCAAGGGATCTGAGCATGGACCTGAACTGCTCCCGGAAGCGCGGGAGCCCCCGGGAGAGCAGAGGTGCTTTGGAGCAACCCCGTGAGTAAAAATGAGTAAAATTAAAAGTTGTCCTAATGAGCTAATTTTGGTGTCATTCGAAAGCTCTCGGCGAGTAATGAAAGAGTTGTAATTGGGTCAATGCCTGAAAATGTACCTATTTTGAGTTATGAGGCGAAAAACGGTCAAAAAGGGCCCAAAACGGCCAAAACGGCCGTTTGAAGGGGTTTTCCGCCTTTATCTCGAGCTAGAGTCAACTAGTTGGCCTGAACTTTTGCATGTAGGGTGACACCCGATGCGGGAAGACCCTCCGGGCACCTGGGCACAATAGTGCTGCGCAATATGCAAGTACTCGATACGGTGATGCTGCAAATGGTCAAAATTGAAAGTAACGGAAACCCCCAATATGGATAGCATTCGACAGCTCTCGTTGCGTGGATAAAAATTTGTAATAGGGACAACGCGTCAAAATGTAGGAAAAATGAGTTACGGAGCACCAAAGGGGTCAAAAATGGCCAGAAACGGTCAAAATGGGTCAAAAATAAAAGTTGTCGGAAACCCACCAATATGGATATCATTTGAAAGCTCTCGTTGCGCCGATAAAAAACTGTAATAGGGCCAAAACACCAAAATGTAGGAAACATGAGTGACGGGGCCTCAAAGGGGTCAAAAAGGCCAAACTCGGTCAAAAATGTTAAAAATTGAAAGTTTTCAGATCGGGCTTATATGGGCATCATTCGAAAGCACTCATTGAGCTGGGAGCTAATACAAACAGGCTCAAAGCATGTACATGAAGGCATTCCTACAGAAATTGAGCTCCTTTCATAAACGGAAAAGTGTCCCGGGCGGGGAACCACTTGATGCCTTTTGACTTATTTCATTTGTTTTAAAGTTTTCACTTTTCATTTAGCGGAAAACTAGCATCAGTGACTAGGTAAGCATGAGTCGAGTTCTCAAAAATAACATTAACGTAAAACCATTCAGTGTCCATGATAAAGAACATGTATTTGAGATATTCCCACTGCCAGATCTGCATCCTTTTGGGGTCCGTAGTGCTCCCACATCTTGTTCCATTCCTGCACTGATATTGTCGCCTCCTGGGCTGTAGGCTTGAAACAAGAGTTCACATAACAAGAATATGGTCATTACTTATCTTTAGATGGAATAAATGTTTAAAAGTTGTTTTACTATAACTAGGGTTTATAGCTGCATAAATTTGAAAAATAAAGTGAAGATTGAATTAATTGATTTGAGTGATTGATTGATTGATTGATTGATTGTTTGATTGATTGATTGATTGATTGATTGTTTGATTGATTGATTGATTGATTGATTGATTGATTGATTGATTGATTGATTGATTGATTGATAGATTTGAATAAAGTGGATCTTGGTAATTTCAAGCGTAGATTTTAGTGAAGTTCGCCAACTTTTTGCGAAGTACGAAAACTAGCACAACAGAACAATAGATTTCATTGAAATAATAATGCTTACTGCTGCAATATCTAATCCTTTTCTCTCGTGCTGCAATCCCCTCCATACAGACGCATTGCATCAGCAACAATCTTGTATTCCTGTGAGTCTTCACCTCTCTCGTCTCCTTAATTTTCTGAAAGTACGGTGGCACTTGTTTAAACTAGCAGATGTTCTACAAAACCTACAGTAGGACATATAGATCAGTCAAAGTGTGATGGCAAACCTATGTGCTGTTGTGCAATCTTTTCGCGATTTCTGGTGTATTTAGCTGAGACAGGCGAGGGAGTATTTGAACTTCTTAGTGTCATAATCGCACACCAACAGCGGTCAGCAAGTTACATAAGTGCAGGAAATATCGGAAACAATAAAACCGGCGGATACGCTCCAAAACGAAATCAATGGATCTCAAATTTGAATACATACGTCAAAGAGGATTTCAAAATCATTCCAGTCAATACCACTTTGTTCTTGTTTGTATCTGAGAGCAGGCGAAAGAAACTCATTTTCAGGTCCAATCGGTTTTTCACTAGGAAGGCCTACTCTATCCTGACTAATGATTAGGTTTAATGATCCTGAGCTTTTATAAACCTAATTAATTTAAACATAATATTGTCCTTGCAGTGGTGTATAGAAGTTGACATGGAAAACAGGAATTGAAACTAATTTTAATTTCAGTTTCATTTTACTCTGAAGTTTAAATTCAGTATTACGTTTCTCACAATCTCTACATAATTCTATTTTCAGTAATTTTGTACTAAACTGATTTTTTTCAGACCAAAATCTTGCACATGGTTAAAGACTTGAATAATTTCTGTTTCAATTAATTAACAAAGTGTTTGTAGAAAGTTAAAGCTGCTAAATTCGACTGACTAATAAGAAAATGCAAGTAATGATATGAAAAGTAACTAACTGGAATGCTGTTAAAAAAGCATGGACGAACAGGTCATAACCTCCAATTGTTGCATGGCTCAATGTGTCGAACCATGCTACAACCGCAAACGCACAACTGAATTACACCGCCACACCAGGCAGTACAATTACTGTACGATGTAGCGCGTGGAGTACGAATGTATTGCACAGTAAGCCATCGCTGCTCTCTTGTCGGAGTATGCAGTGAGGCTGCTGACAGCCAGCAGAACTGCCTGCAATGGTCAAGACTTTCTCTCCTTATATACTTTTCGCCGAAAGAAATATGCAAATTAGGTTGGATAGTATACAAATTACTAAAATGCGAAGATACCTAAATTATAAAATGCCAGTCTCTGAAGACATGGCATATAGGAGACTTCTGCAGGTCTTCTGGATTTTTGATCCATATCCAAACCGGTTCAGTTGTAGCAGCTGTGCCCTTCACTCAGGCTTCGCCTGCTGGTGTGCATACAAATCTTTGAGGGCTGCTGCTGGCACGTGCTACAACTTACATGCTAACTGCCGCCGAGAATTGGAGTTGATTAAAGGGAGAAGTTGATAGAAGCTGGGGACAAATAAATAGTGGTCTCTTAATTATTTATTTATGTATTTAATGCAATTTGGCAAATTTCGTGAAGGCCATACATTGACTTGACACAGAGTCAGCTGTTTGGGAGAAGGGGTGCTTTCCTAAATCAATTCTGAGATTGCTTGGGAATTGGGCGGAACTTTTCCAGGAGGATAACCTAAACCTATTTAACGTGGTTTGTATTAAAACTTGTCTCAGAATTTCGAAATAATTCAAATTTTTTATCAATGGTTTTGAAAAATTAAGAATTTCCTACTGTAAGGAAAACAGGCATAGGAAAAACTGATAAGCCTGATATGGGAGTTCAGCTGATGGCCCAGTGATCTAGAGCTAGCAGGTCTGAATGGCCTTGATTCGATCGCCGGCTGGGCCAATTCTTTACTTTCAATCATGAGTAAAAGCAGAACCTCCGTCTTCCCTTCTCTCTACGCGCACCGCGCTACTGGTGACGAGAATAAAACATTACGGCATTGAATGTTAAGATTCGGCCCCACCGGGGATCGGACCACGGCCCTTATGCTTCGAAGTCAGACATGCTAAGCCACTACACCACCGGGCCTTCAGGCGAACTCCCATATCAGGCTTCTCAGTCCTTCCTATGCCTGCTTCCCTTACACTACGGTCACAACTTCGAGTGAGTCTGCATTCCGTTAAATCGAAGTGACTAAGGTTACTTCGATATAAAAGAACGTGACCAGCGATGGAACCGGGTCACCGGGTCAGTTCGGGTCACTTTTTGAACCGAGTCACCGGGGTCACCGGGTCAAGAGCTTCGACCCGATCTGGACCAGGTTTTCTAAATTTACCAGCATTTTTGGAACTTCTTGCTTCTAAAACTAAAATTTCAGGTTTCGTTTTTGTTCATAATAATCTTGATCATATTTCCGTACACAACTTGATGTTTTCATATATTTTACTGTACACTTGAGATTTCCGCAGCCTAGGTTATTAAAATCTGGTCTCCGGCGGAATTTTGTTTAGCTCTATCAGTTCCATGATTATTGTATATTTTTGCCAAATTTTAATGATAGCTGATCAAATTATGCAATTCAAATAAAA
>JASAND010023951.1:0-31840 GCA_030248195.1 Trissonchulus latispiculum
ATAGATAACAGCTAGGAAATTTTTTTTACAGTGTAGCTTTAAAAACAAATTAGAAATACTTTTCGTTTAGATATTGAAAACTTGAAGACTTTATTAGTGCACACGTCTATATATAATTTGCTTTTAATTTTAAGGCATCCGAAAGCTTAAAACTTTCAAACCTTGACCAATCGAACTTTAATTTGGTTTGCAAGCATTGAGCACTGTGGAGTGGGCTGGCTTTTTCTACAGGGGGGGGTGGGGGCCCCCCAGAAATTCGTCCCCCCCAGACTTGGGTCGCCCCCCCAGGATTCGGGCCTTCCCCCCCAGAACTCTAAAATGCCCGGAAAAATAGGGTTTTGAGCTAAATTTTGAAAACGTTTTCCGGCTTCGCCGGATTTTTACCCATTTTTAAGCATTTTTTAGCTATTTTAAGCTTAAATTTAAGTTAAAAATAGTTAATTTTTTAGCTTAGCAGCAAAAAATAGCTATTTTTAGGCATTTTTTGAAAAATTTTTCTTCCCCCCCCCAGAAATTTTTGCCTAGGAAAAAGCCAGGGGGGGAGGAAATAATTTTAACAAGAAAATCTATTTTTATTGCATAAAAGGTTTTGGTTTTGTGGGGTTTCGCATTTATTTGTGAATTTCTGTTACCGTTTCCAAAGAATATTATATACTGTTACTTTTTTATTTTAACCAATTTATTAGTTTGAGGATTTCTGTGCAATAATAAAAAAGTTCGTGTAAGTATAATATAAAAATATTGTAAAAAATTGTATAGAAATTTGATATCCAAATATTAGTTCGACTGGTCAAAATTTGAAATTTTAAGCTTTTGGAAGTCTTCAAATTCTACTAAATTGTAGATAATTTCTACTATGTTTTCAAAATCCTTTGGAGTATCCTTTAAATCCTTTAAAGTCTTCAAGTTTTAAATATCTAAACGAAAAGTATTTCTACTATGTTTTTAAAGCTATTTTTAAAATATATTTTTGACTTTCTGTGCCCTTCTACGTATACAGTTACAGTGAAGCGCGGTTCTTATACATTAACCAAAGGATTTTATATCAAAATGCAATTAGGAGAGGCTCTGTTCGCCCAATTGCAATTAGACGAACAATAGTACGTCTCATGCTATTAGACTAGCCCAATTGCAATTAGACTGAAATTCTCCGTCTAATTGCAATTAGACGGAAAATGCTTTTAGACTGCGACATATATATATATATATATATATATGTATATATATATATATATATATATAATATTTATATATATAATATTTATATATATATATATATATATATATATATATATATATATATATATATATATATATACATATATATATATATACACACAGACACAGACTGCCACACAGACACACATACGCGTACATATTACTTACCACTCCTATTAATGTGCGCACAAGAACCACACTGAGCGTGATGCATCGAGTCGACACTAAAAGATGGATTCATCCAAAGGAAATAAACATCTGGGCTCAAGATTCTGTATATTTGTATCAATTGTTACAATAGCAACTTTTAGTTTTCGCCATCACAACGAGTCCAGCACACACACACACACACGCACACACACGCACACACACACAAACACACACACACAAACACACACACACGCACACACACACACACACCCTTCTTCGACAATGACCGAGACCGCCGCACTGATTGTATTTAGCTCTCTGGGCAGAACCCAAACCCGTGGTTATAAAACGTATAACCCGTTAGTGTCCACTGATACTCATTTCTCCTATCCACTTCTACGCATACATTAATACAGGGTCCGATTTTGGGGGGGTCTACCCCGACCTCGGCGAGGGGTCTACCCCTAAAAAAATCCAAACTTTTAAGGGGGTCTGCCCCGAAATTAGCAAAAATTCCGAATTTTTAATGTTTTTGACCAAAAATTAGCAAAAAATGGCAATTTTTAGCGATTTTTAAGAAAGTTTTTGAAAAAATCGCTAAAATTTGTTAAAAATTTCCAATTTTCAGTGAAAACCGCTGAGGGGTCTACCCTTTTTTCCTTTCTGTAAGAGAGGGTCTGCCCTTTTTTCCTTTTCGCTGAGGGGGTCTACCCGTTTTTTGTCGGTCTGGGGGGGGGGTGACCCCCCCATTCCCCCCCCACGTTATCCTATGCTTCTACCCTTACCGGTTGCATTCCTCGTGATCTGATTAATTCCTTTCTTCGTGACTTTCTGCTCCATACTCTTGGATGGTCATCTGTCTGGGCACACACACATCTGTATAGATAGATACAAGATAATAAACGAAAGAAAGAAACAGAATTGAAGCCAACTATCTTTGCAAACATCACTAAATTGGACAATTGAGTGAGTTGACACTTATGCACCTGTTCAGCAAAACATTTCCAAAATACCGTTCGCTGTGGTTCTGGAATACTCATAACAATTTTGATAGAACAACTTCAACTTCTGAACAGCATATTCTTGTGCAGTTTTCGTTTTGTTTTCGTTGTCGCCTTTGGTTTCGTTAGCGGTCACAAATAGTGTAGTTTTCTATTGGATTATGGATTTTACTAAGCAACAAGGAATAACAGCAACACCGAGACAGTCGTTAACTTTACGACCGGGGCAAAGGTTTCTTCGTAATCCACGCCGTAGCTCTGCGAATATCCCTTGGCCACCAGTCTTGCCTTAAACCTCTCCACGGTCCCATCTGCTTTGTACTTCACTTTGAAGATCCATTTGCACTTGACTGGAGTTCTGCCATCCGGTAGAGATACCAATGTCCAGGTATCGTTTTCAAGCAAGGAATCTATTTCAGCTTGAGCGGCAGTCTTCCACTCCGAGGCATTTTCTCCAGTCATTGCTTCATCAATCGTGGCAGGTTCATCAATTTGTGCTGTAACACAAGCATAGTGTGCTTTGCCTTTTGCAGCATCGCTCAGAGAATCACCGATTTCATGGAACTGCAATGGACGACGCCTTCTGCGGACAGGAAATCTTCTTTCTTCAAGCCCTGGTTCAGGCTCTCTTCTTTCTTCAGGCTCAGGCTCTGCTTCTCTTTGCTCCAAATCTCCGATTTCCGACGGTTCTGATTCAGACTCCACAGCAACGATTTCTTTCTTCTCTTTATCTTCCTGGCTGAAGCAGTCTTCATCAAACCAGACATCGCGAGATAGGAAAATTTTCTTCTTTACCATATCATAGAGCCTGTAACCCTTAGTCGTGGTACTGTAGCCAACGAATCTACAGTGGACGGACTTTGCATCAAACTTCTGTCTTTTCACTTTGGGGACATGAGCATAGGCGTGGCACCCAAAAACCTTCGTATGGCCTACACTGGGTTTTGTGCCAAAGAAGCTTTCAAATGGAGTCATCCCAACTACAGCTTTTGTAGGTGATCTGTTTTTCAGGTAAGCCGCTGTCGCAACTGCCTCGGCCCAAAACATCTTCGGTAATTCAGCATGGTGGAGCATCGACCGAGCAGTTTCGACAAGCGTCCTATTCATCCGTTCAGCGGTTCCATTCTGCTCCGGGGTATGAGGAACTGTAGTTTGATGAATAATACCCTTCTTTTTACAGAAATCCTGGAACTCTGCATTAGCATATTCTGTGCCATTATCAGTGCGCAGAACTTTTATACTCTTTCCTGTAAAGTTTGAAACTTCAGCTTCAAATTCGCGGAACTTCTGTAGTACTTCGCTTTTATGCTTCAAGAAGTAAACGTAGGTGAGATGAGACTTTTCATCGATGAATGTTAAAAAGTATCTTGAACCTCCAATTGAAGTTGTTTGCATTGGGCCGCAAAGATCAGAGTGAACCAAACTAAGCAAACTTGAAGCTGTTGTTTTGCTTTGTTTAGGAAAGACCTGTCTGTGCTCTTTACCTTCCGCACATCCTTTACAAAACTTTAATCCTTCCATTTTAATCTTTGGAATTCCCTTTACAATCTGCTGTGCAGCTAGTTTCTTTAGACTACCTTCACTTAAGTGCCCGAGCCGTTAGTGCCAAAGAGTGGCTAGGTCAATGGCAGCAACGTGAGCACTTTGGCCGCGGTACCAACTGCACTTCAGCTTATACAGCTTCCCTACCAGCTCAGCAACACCAAGAAGTTCACCATGACCAAATATAGAACACTTGTCTTTTGTAAATTTTATCACTTTTCTCTTCTTGGTGATGGCCCTGACTAGATTCAATGTTAGCTTTGGAACATGGAAAACGTTTTTAAACAAAATCTTTTTATTACCTTCCGGAAGATGCATTTTCATGGCTACATCTCCTTTCCCAATGGCCTGGACCAGTCGGCCATCGCCCAAGGTGACATCTTCAGGATTTTATATATATATATATATATATATATATATATATATATATATATATATATATATATATATATATATATATATATATAGTAGTCTATATTTCTAACACTCCCACTTAGACTAGCTAGATCTACACCTGAGAATATTTCAATAAATGTTCAATCTGTTGCAGTAATAGAGGACTTCCACTGAGCTTGAACTGAAACTCCCACTGAATTCAACTTGGTTGCTGTTTGTACTGATTACACTTACAGTTATACCACCTTGGACAGCTTCAACTCCTATGCTGAGATACTGAAGCTCCCACTGTTTAGCAGATCACGGAAACACCTGTCCTGTTAGGACATATGTGACAAAACAAAGTCCAACTTTAACCAAAACCTTGACTTTGTAATAACAATCGCCACCTCTTTCCGTTTCACTGCTTCGCGAAAGAACATTTTGACTTTCGCCTCAGCCTGTAGTGTAACCGTTGCACACTTCGTCCTTGCTGCTGAATCAAACCTTGTCGAACATCGCACTCCGATGAGACCTTGAGCATGAGCGCTTCTGGGCCCATAACCTATTGGATTATACGGATTTTACTAAAGCAACAAGGAGAACAGCAACGTCGACAGTCGTTAGTGGAGGGACACACTATCCAGTTAGTGTAGGATCAGATCTAGGTAGTCTATATTTCTAACATTTTCGCAATAAATCTGCCAATGGTATAGATTTTGATTTGTTTTTTCAGAATTCAGCAGCTGCAGTAAAATTAAATAAAGAGAAACAGTTGTCAGAAGACACCGTCAAAACAAGGAACGCGGAACATAATATGAAGGGCACTCAGGATACCAAAAAAATACTTACAACAGTACCTGAAAGGTTTACAACATCACAACCCACTGCAGACGGTAAGAATGCATTCTGGAGCATCTCAAAAAGCTGTATTGGTAAAACAGCTGACACGGTTTGTTCATTTAAAAAAGAAAAACGTATGCTGCACAAACTACTGCTACCGTTTGCATGCAGAGTTGCACTTGACAGGACATTACTGAACATAAGATTTGCTGCGCAAATATTCACAGACAATAACCTCGTTGTTAAAGTGAATTGGCCCGTGTGTCAAAATAATGCACTTATGTAATCTACACAATACACTTGCAATTCTTATTCCTATGCCACAACAGATTATAATTTTACTATTTTAATTGTATTAATACTTGTCCAAATTAATAATGAAGTTGTTTGTGGGTCTTTTTAATTGCTGCATCAACCATTGCTTGTTTAGATACCTGTGTAGCTCCATGGTACATCACAGTTGCAGACAAATGTTATCATGTGTTGATAATATTAGGAATCATCATTTGTGCGTCAGTTGTGATAGCAACAGCATACCTACTTTTTCTGCAGTACATGAAAAGAAATCGGTACAAGAAAGAAATAATGTCTGGAAGACTACTTACTTACTAATAGCTTACGAGCAAGGCCCTCAGTTATTTACTCCTGGGAATATTTGAGAGTAACAAAAATAAAAATGAGTACAAGTAGATTGATACCGTCAAAATAGTGAGGAGTGAGAGTAGGGCTGTTCCAATAAGAAATTTTCCGGGCCGGGCCCGGGCCCGGGGCCCGCTACACGGCCCGGAAGGCCCGGCCCGGAGCGCGCTACACAACCAGGGCGCCCGGAAACCAACCCACGCAAACTGGACAACCCACTTCGAAGCTTCCTGCTATCTCAGACTTTAGGGCCTACTACTGCAGTCCTACTCCTTCATCTGTATATACCAACCCAACACAGGTCCTGAACCTGCGAAGCTGAAACTACCTACCTACCTATTACCTAAAAGGCAAACGTTTATTTCAACAACAAAACCGCCAACAGCAAAACCGTCACTAAAATGATAGCCATCTTTATATTCAACAATAATTGCTAAGTTATCCTAAATTCGGCTTTGGCGATTACTAAATGCAGGAAGCTTTGATACAAGCTTAACTTTCAAGGCATTCTTGTTGTGCTTAAGGACAGATTGCAAATTTTGCTTGTCTGGATTGGTCAATGTAGGCATTCGGGGGATCGAAATAGCAAAGCCAAAAAAATGCAAAACTAAGCACTCAGCACTTCAGCAGTCAGCCAGCAGTCAGCAAACTGCTCACAAAACTAATCCAAGTATATATATAGAAACTTTTTTGGACCAACAAATTGCAAAAGGAACACTTTCCCACGGCCCACCTCATATCACACCACCTTGGCTTCACATAATGCAGACAATGACAAAGTAATCCAGTGTATACATATATATATATATATATATATATACCTATGTATGTAAAAAACTAACTGCTATAGTGCTCTCCCCCTGTACTAGTGCGCCCGCTGAGCCGGTGAGCCCGGTGAGCCCGGTAGGTCCGCGCTGAGCCGGTGAGCCCGGTAGGTCCGGTGAGCCCGGTAGGCCCGGTGAGCCCGGTAGGCCCGGTGAGCCCGGTAGGCCCGGTGAGCCCGGTAGGTCCGGTGAGCCCAGTAGGCCCGGTGAGCCCGGTAGGTCCGGTGAGCCCGGTAGGCCCGGTGAGCCCGGTAGGCCCGGTGAGCCCGGTAGGTCCGGTGAGCCCGGTAGCTCCGGTGAGCCCGGTAGGCCCGGTGAGCCCGGTAGGCCCGGTGAGACTAAGTGAGAGGGACAAATATGTTTTGGCAATGTCGTTGAACCACGGCTGATCCAAGGTAAAAGATTGTAGAAAACAGAAACATATCCTCAAAATATTGAATCCTAGTTACAGTCACTACTCGCTAGTGATCAATGGCCAAAACCTGGTTATATTTGCATCAAATAAATAGCGCTTGTTTTAATGTACGTAATTTCAGAGGGCTATAGTCTCCGCGGTCAAATCCCATATGGTCACTGACGCTTTCAAATTAAACGGTGAATTACAGACCAGACATGGGCTGTAGGCGAAATTTTTGGGGAAGGATGAAACGGAAAACCGGCTTTTCCCGTTTTTTTGCCCAAACCACAGGAAACCACGGGATTCTTGGAAGAATGAGCGACCCTCGGGGGAGGGTGAGCTCCAGGTCTGCCCACCAAGCCCACCCTCCAAGTGTTGAGAAACAGTAGCGAACACTAAAATTGTTGCTGTTTTGCATAATTCGCAATGAAAATCAAAATTCTGCCTATTTGATTGATTATGTTTGCTGTTTAGGCAGGAAAATGGTGTGAATGGGTACAAATGTCTGTTTGTTGTTGAATACTTGTGGACCTGAGGGACATGAGTGTAATAAACAGTGTGAATGAGTACCTACTTTAATATTAGGGTAATATGCAAATTAGGTAACTAATCTAGTCCAGGGTCACAGGGACCCCCAGGATAAGCCAAAACTACCAGGTGGTCCTCGATTCGTCCACGTAGGTATGCCCGCAAGAAGGGAGTGGACGAATCGCAGATAAAGGACTTCGTGCTGGTCTGTCTCACCTGTTTAGAGCCGAATTTTGTCCCAAAATCTGTAATATAAATCAGTTAAGTCTGACCACTGTTTCGTATTAATTGTATGTGTTTCGTTGGAATCAACGTCTGATTAAATTATGCCAAGCACAAGCTGAACTTCGCAGCCACCCCAAGAGTAAATTAAACACTAAATTGGCTTGGAAGGTAACGGTAGAAAGTTTAGATAGTGAAAAATTAATCTATATGGCAGGAAACTGGTCAACATGTAAATACCAAACCAAATACCATCATTTTATTGGCAACAAGCAAATCTGGAAGTGAAATAGTAAAACTGTATTAAATCGCACCATCAGATGTGTGCCGAGGAGAACCGACCCCGGAACCCGAAACAAAGTCCTCGATTGTACTTTTTGCGCTCTTTGTACTTGCGGGCCTGATGTTAGCGACTCGCCAACATGACACATTTGGTCCTAAACACTGTTGAAAACAGATTTTTAAACTGGATAGAGCAAACCAGGACTTTTAGTAGCAGGAAACAAACCAGCAGTACGATAGGACACAATTGTGTTAAATACAATAGTTACTGGTACTCGTTATGCTTCACCACTCACTGCGTAGGCCGGATTTTCATAATTATTGTATTAGCTTTTGATGAGAGCCCGAGAATTTCTAACAAACCTTACCATATGTCGGTATACTCAAAAACATATTATGCTACTTTTAACTTAAAATTCTACTTGTAACACTGATTTCTCTGAAGTTTGTCAGCATAGCTCGAATCAGATTTCCTCTTCCCGAAAGGGTTCTGCGCAGTTAACAATTGACTTTATCGTGGTTTTAGCATTGGTGACCCCTGGAGAATACAACCTACAGAATGTTACAGGGTGCAGGTGCTCATCTCTGACGCAGCTTCGCCGGAAGCCAGGGTGACAACTCAAACGGGAAATCCTCAATTAGAGGGGCATATCACAAGATACTACAAACAATTTTCGTAGTAATTGGTTCGACGAACCCTAGACTTTCAAGTTGGACAACGGCAAACACAAGCAAAGACGTACATGGAGCGTGGTAGTGAAGCAGGAAGCTCAGACAATATACGAAATGCGGATACGGAGCCGCAATTATATTTGACATTAGACCAAATGCTGTCTAACGGCCATACCGGGAGTACTTCTAAGACTGACAGGGATTTGGACTTTGGTGAAATATTCCACCTGGGCTGATGAGGTTCCCGGTCAACGGGAACAAACACAACAGCAATAAGCACAAAAATCCAACCACAAGAAGGACGACATCATGTAAGTCAGAGACAACCAAGAAGACTTCCTCACAAATAAATATGAAGCAGTGCTAAAGTAGATGGCTCCCTTCCAAAAATGTAGTCGCCAAAACGTGGTGACCTCTATCACGCTGTGAATACAACAGGATCTCGATTAATAGATTTACTAAACTGAAAAGGCTTTTATTCTTATTACTTTCAAAAAAGTAGGCCTGATTTGCTTATGTTAAAATTTCAGCTTTTGTTTGTCTCAATGTCTGTTCAATCAAACAACCCGTGTGACAACCTAGCTTGTTTGACAACTTTTTGCGGTTAGTTTGATAGTTTAATTCTCCGGAAAGACAATTAATTTTTCTGCTGTCAGAATGGATGGGCCCTATCAGACATTTGTTCACATCTAATCCGCATTTCGTATATTGTCTGAGCTTCCTGCTTCACTACCACGCTCCATGTACGTCTTTGCTTGTGTTTGCCGTTGTCCAACTGGAAAGTCTAGGGTTCGTCGAACCAATTACTACGAAAATTGTTTGTAGTATTTTGTGATATGCCCCTCTAATTGAGGATTTCCCGTTTGAGTTGTCACCCTGGCTTCCGGCGAAGCTGCGTCAGAGATGAGCACCTGCACCCTGTAACATTCTGTAGGTTGGAGTACTCTCCAGGGGTCACCAATGCTAAAACCACGATAAAGTCAATTGTTAACTGCGCAGAACCCTTTCGGGAAGAGGAAATCTGATTCGAGCTATGCTGACAAACTTCAGAGAAATCAGTGTTACAAGTAGAATTTTAAGTTAAAAGTAGCATAATATGTTTTTGAGTATACCGACATATGGTAAGGTTTGTTAGAAATTCTCGGGCTCTCATCAAAAGCTAATACAATAATTATGAAAATCCGGCCTACGCAGTGAGTGGTGAAGCATAACGAGTACCAGTAACTATTGTATTTAACACAATTGTGTCCTATCGTACTGCTGGTTTGTTTCCTGCTACTAAAAGTCCTGGTTTGCTCTATCCAGTTTAAAAATCTGTTTTCAACAGTGTTTAGGACCAAATGTGTCATGTTGGCGAGTCGCTAACATCAGGCCCGCAAGTACAAAGAGCGCAAAAAGTACAATCGAGGACTTTGTTTCGGGTTCCGGGGTCGGTTCTCCTCGGCACACATCTGATGGTGCGATTTAATACAGTTTTACTATTTCACTTCCAGATTTGCTTGTTGCCAATAAAATGATGGTATTTGGTTTGGTATTTACATGTTGACCAGTTTCCTGCCATATAGATTAATTTTTCACTATCTAAACTTTCTACCGTTACCTTCCAAGCCAATTTAGTGTTTAATTTACTCTTGGGGGTGGCTGCGAAGTTCAGCTTGTGTTTGGCACAATTTAATCAGACGTTGATTCCAACGACTCATAATTGATTTCAGTAAAGGTTGTTGCGAGAAAATACTAGTTTAAGACATTCTAGAAATTTGCGTTTTCTTGTATTTTTCTTTTTACCAGAGTGCAGAAACTCTCGAACTAAGTGTAGGTGGGATCAATATTCTATTTCGAGAGCTTTTGTTTGTTAAAAACATTTTAGACTTTACACTGAACATGCTAAGATCAAAGCAATTGGGAAGATTTGAAAGATTTCGCAAATAAGAAAAACGAAAAAATAAACTTACCAAGATTTTACAAATATATTCCAGCTTATTACGTGAACATTATTGCACAGCTGAAGGAAAAAAGTTTTTCTTAATATTTTGGGTGTTAACACCTTACTTAGGCAGCGTTGCATGGAAAAGATTCAATATACCATCTTAAGGGGGCGGGGTTGCGATTTTTCGAAAATGTCAGATCTTTCATTTTCACAAATTTTGTAGACCTCAAGGGTCCGCAAAACAAGACATGTGCGTTTGTTGCAAAACTTTTGCTATCATGAACAATAGCCTTCCAAAGGTGACTCCGACAGGTGTTAAACATAGGAAAATGGAAATGTTAGGAAGATTTTTCTGCTACCAAAAGTTTGAGCGCTGTGTAAGAGCAAATCGGCTACAACTTGGTGTAAACCTAATTTGGACTAAAGTCTGACCGAAAATGGAAAGCGAAATTGTTTATCTCAAAAGCGTATCAAGATAGCTAACCATAGGTTATTTTCTGAACTCGACTGATGAGGTGTAAAACTTAAAACTTTTTTGGTAAATTTATTTTTATTTATTTATTTATCAAATTTTATGACTTTTCGTGTAAAATTTTTTGAAATTTCCCGTGCGATTTCAAAGGACGCCGCTTTTATGTGTCCAGAAACATTGGTGCATGGTACTGCGATTTTTTCAGGAAAATTTTCCCTTGTCTGAAAGTCCTACAGACCAAAATTCAACTTTTTTGCTTGAAAATTGCGCGAGTACTTTCATTTTTCGATTTTCAAAATCCTCTGATTTTTGCCGCTTTTTCGACTTTGACTGGCTACTACTCGTGACTCGCTCAGTGGAAAGCTTTTTCGATTATATTTTCAGGACCGCCTAGGCGTCGGCTTTGACCTGATATATGTGGTATTTCAAAATTTGAAAGCAGATTTTTCGAAAACTACCACTTTTGTCCCAAAATTCTAGCAACCGTGACTAAAAATAGCATAATCATAAATTTCAATCTGAGGTGAATCCAACGACATAAAGTGTTCGTGGCTACGACTTGTATTGCCTCAGCAATGATTTTTCAAACAATTTCCTTTATTTTAGCCGGTTTTTCGTAGTTTACACTGACTCAGGCTAATCAAGGCGGCAACATTAAAGACAGCCATAAGGGAAATTGTTTGAAAAATTATTGCAGATGCAATTTAGGTCGTATCCACGAAAACTTGATATCGTTGGATTCACCTCAGATCAAGCTTTATGATTATGCTATTTTTACTCACTTTTGCTAGAATCGCTGTGCCGAAATTTGAGGTCAAATAATGGTATTTTTCGGAAACATCGACTTTCAAATTTTAAAATACGACATATATCAGGTCAAAGCCGACGCCTGGGCGGTCCTGAAAATCTTAAAATCAAATCGAAAAAGCTTTCCACTGAGCGAGTCACGAGTAGTAGCCAGTCAAACATCAAAGGATTTTGAAAATCGAAAAAGAGGTTTAACTTTACGGTTTCTACTTCACGTGGGTTCACGTTGTGAAAGTCATGTACATTGGTACACGCATTCCGACAAAGCTTGATGAGACTGTGCCTCCGTAGCTCAGTCGGCAGAGCGTTTGCCTAGTGCGCAAAAAGTCGTGGGTTCGAGTCCCACCGGAGGTCCGAATTTTTCGGACCTTCGGTGGTACATGACTTTCTTCTTCTTTCTCATTTAACTCTTGCAATTTTCAACCGAAAAAGTTGAAATTTGGTGTGTAGGACTTTCAGCAAAGGAGAACATTTTCCTGAAAAAATCGCGGTAGTACCATGTACCAATCTTTCTGGACATATAAAAGCGGCGCCCTTTGAAACCGCACGGGAAATTTCACAAAACTTTTTTCACGAAAAGAAAGATCTCATCAGTCTGGTTCAGAAAATATATACTTTATAGTAGCTATCTTGACCGCTTTTGAGATAAAACAATTTCGCTTTCTACATTTTTTCGTCAGACTTTAGGTAAGTGCTAATAATACGAGCTTATTTCCCGAGGAGCCGCTGATTTTATACGAATTTTCAAAGACCGGGGAAGTCGATTTTGCTCAAAACCGGTCTACAAATGAAGTCAGTGAACGTTTTATCCTGAACTGAACTAACCCTTTGGTGTGGAAACCTCGCGTTTAGATATAGCACAGTATATTGCTACAGCTATGGTTTGCATATAATAAATCCCTACCAAGACTTTAGTTCACAGTTTTGGTAGCAAAAATATAATTTTTCCTCAAAAATCGTCATTTATCGAAAATTTCATATTTGCTGCTTTATAAGTCAGTCAAATCTTAAGATATCTCAATAAAATTTGGCATGCTAATATGCATGCATAAACCCGACGTGTATGCAAAGTTTCACGCCAATGGCCTGTATATTGTGCTGGCTAGATCCTACGACAGTATGGTGGACACCTATGGGCAAAAATGTCAAATTTTCAATTTTTCCATATATAGCCAAATTTTAAATCAAATTGAAGCTCTTGGTGTCCTGAACATTTTATCTTCTTACACCAAGTCTCTAGAAAGCAGTATGAGAAAGTTAGAGCGCTTAAAGTTTGAATCCAATGACAATGATTAAAAGCGTGGGCGGGCGGACGTGGACAAGACCTGCGTGGACAAACGTGGACGTGGACACTCAAAATTTTGTCCACTTCCAACTCTGTGAGAATCGGAATTAGAGTTGTGCCGTTAAGAAATTTTCCGGGCTGTGCCCGGGCCTGCTGAACCGACCGGATGATATATTATACCCGAAAATGAGCGAAATCCGTGACCATAAAATTTGGTACCCGGCGGAGGAGGACTAAAGGCTGATGCGGGGACAGCTTTTGCATTTTCCTACTACTCACTTCATTATCGGCAAAATAATAACGAAATAAGAAATAAGAATAAGAATAAGAATAAGTACTGCTACACTAATCAACTGGTTACTAATAATTTCTTGATTCTTTGTAATAATTTGTATGCAAGGGACCCAGAGCTTTACGTTATACAGCAAAAATACTCAGCCAAAACTGTTTTAGCGGACCTAACCTTTAATTTTCCTACGAGCCAATTATTTAAGCTGAACCAATACAACTATAGTAGTAGATTTTAACAACAGCTGAATATTTTTATGTGAATGAACGTGCAAGACATCTAAGAGTACATGTAACACTTAAATTAATTTGATACTAGCACAAACAAAGTTTAACTGTGGCTAAGTCTTTCTGCTAGGGCACTAGTCGAAACATGATTCGAAGTTGGTACAACAACGCTCTGAGGCTTCATCAGCATTAAATACAGCTGAGGTAGTGTTAGAAAACCGATAATGATCCATCCACTGGTTGCAGCCAGAACAATTAACATATAGGTTCTGCTCTCCTCAAAGGAACCATACAGAGAACTACGGCTGCCAAATAAAATCATGGGGGTGAAAATGGCAAGAACAACCATGTTCATAACTGCGCAAGGAAGTACCATAACAATTTCTCGATTTACCAGTTTCTGACTGACATGGTTGCGAATAAATCGAATACCCTGCACAACGACCACTCCTTCAATGAGCACTGGATAGAGTAAAGTTGGTGCCAGTCTATGTGTGCTTGTCGGACTCAGCCAAGTGCAGACGGAGACCCACTTTATGGACCATCCGGTTTCTCGCGTTTCTGAGCGGACTAACAGGACATTAGCAGTTGTTGCTCCACAAATGACCAGCAGTACAACCTCTATGACAATAAGTATGGTAAACGTGATAAATTTCTTTCGGACTAGTTCTCTTCTGGAACTACCAATAGTAAAGTCTGTTAAGTGCGCGTAGGTTTGTAACTTTGTCACCAATATAGAAGGAGTTGTAGCACAAGCCAGGGAAACTCCACACCAAATGACCACACACCAGCTTCCCAGCAGGACTCCTGTGCAGTTCGGACAACTAAAAATCGTCAAAGCGACGATAGCACAGGCGAATTGAACTTTCGCTGTAACAAGGAACCCAAAAAACTGTTGCCGTAAAGCAAGTTTCAGCAGTGGCGATTTTCGCTTCCAGATACCCACTACTGTGCATATTACACAGAGGATTAAGCCGGTAGCGGAAGCAATAAACAGAAATACTGTAACAAAGTTATTTAACGCAAGCGTTGAATTGACAACATGTTCACACTTATAGTCTGTACCATTGTATACTGGTACAGTTTCGTACTCGCACTTAACGCACTGTCCCTTGGTGTTATCTGGGTAACTGTTGGGTTCACATTCCACGCATGTGTAACAGCAAAGACTGCGAACGGCTCGCAAACATCTGTGGCTGCATACGGGCCGGCAAACCGACTCTCTTTCGTCAGTTGATTTCCTGAATTTCAACACATCTGATAGGCTTGAGTTATCCCAATCAACGTTTCCGCTAACATTGGGTAAATTCCCAATTATTGTCCACTGTAAGTCCTTTCCTAAATTTTCCAAAGTAATATTTAGTTCATAAATGTCATATCCAACAGTGTAGTTGCCAAACATCCAGGTGGCAAGGTTCCGAAAGCTAAAATGGTAGAAGTTGCTGAGTCCTTTCCAGAATTGTTTGCAAATTCGCGCAGATTTATTGCAAAGATGTTGGTTCATTTCTATCAGAGCATTCGTTATAGTATGCACTTGTTGTGCTATGATTCCTAAAAAGAGAAAAAGATTTCGAAGTAAAGTAAAAGTAAAAATACAAGGATTGAAGTGCATTGAAAAAGTGTGTTCAATTAAATTTCAATCAGTTGCCTATTTCCCGTGTTAATTTAGATTAATAATTAGAATGTTTTCTTCAATAGAGAGAGAGAGAGAGCGATAGTAATAATACAACAAGAACAAATATCTTACTGCCAGTGGATGCTGTTGCTCAAGCAGATGGTATATATTTCACATTAAATAAAACAGGAAGTGAATCCACGAAGCTTAAGGATGGATAGTGCTAAAGTCATTCAGTAGTTTTAAGGTGTTGTTAAAGCATAATTGTGAAGCATTTGCTAATTCAGCATGTGTTCTAGAAATAACTAAAAACAAATCGAAGCACTCTTCAAAATAAATAGAAACGTTCACCGAATAAGTAAATGCATACCAGACGTAGCTACAATCTCCTGCGGGTCGTAAAGTAAGCTGGAATTCCAACAGGCTTCTTCTGTTCTTGTGGTACCTGACGTGCATTGGTTCATTATAAGCTGTGCCAGCTCGTAATTGGGAAAGTCACGAAAAGCAACATCATTTACAGTCAACGACCAAATGTAGTTCTCGGTTGCATAATCTTTTACTGAAACTTGTACTGCCCAAATCCGAATGGAAGAATTGTAGCAACTGTTGTCGATGGCACGAAGTGAGTTAACAACGCCAGTGGGTAACAGTACTACAAAATACAGATTGAGTTTGCATAAAGATGTTAGCATTGCACTGGTTAACGAAATGTCTGTGCTGAGACTTATCACAACTCGAGGGGAAATATCATTGTAAAAATAGCTGTATATTTCTGAGAATTCCGCCCCATACGGCGAGGGTTCTAGGCACCAGTTTTGAACTGCACTATTTGGGTACAGAAACATCGCACTTCCTTTAGCATTTTGCTCATTCATTAAAACGGCAACACTGCCAATACTTTTTGCCACTGTAGCCATTGCAATCTGTTGAAATGAAGGATATAGTCCTGTATTCCCAAAATCTGTTTCTCCTTTGTCAACAGTCTTCCATGAACTGACCACTGGCAAACATAAGGCCTCAGATATCTCTGCACTTGGCCATGCACCATTATCCAACAGAGTAACAGCAAAATAGTTTCTCCCATTCCATGAATAGGGGCTTGGAACTAAGGAACAATATTTATTCCTTGCTTCATTATAGAAGGAAAGAAAAGAGGTTAATGAATTCGTTGTGAACTCTATGCTCAGTTGAACACCAATTTGGTCCAATTTTGAATTGGCCTTTTGTACATTATAAAAATAAACTTCTTTCACAATTGGATTTATGTAATCAATGAAAAGTGGGTCTCTTCCACACGTAGATATCAGTAAGGTGACATTGGGATATCTGCTGGAAAGAGCATGAGTCGAAAAGGTACCAGCTGTTAGCGCGTAAAATAAAACTAACAGTTCCATTTTGTCTAAACACAAATTCAGTTACAAGTTAATTATATTTTAGCATATGGAGCCCCACATAGGGCGTGTCGTTTCCAATAAATGCGCGTAGAATTTGATCCTGCTCAAATCTTGGAAGCAAACCCTACAGTGCATCCGAATATATATTTGTAATGAACTGAGTTGAAAGAAATAGAAAATTCGATTGATTTGATTCAATTTCTAGAATGGGGTCGTTTGGATGAGAGGTTCACTTACACGGAGGGTTAGCGCGTTTGCCTAGGTAGACAAACTTATGTACCAGATTCCCGAAAGGTGGTTTGCCAAAATCGGGGATCTCTACAGCTAACCTGTTAGGGGTACTATTGTGAGTTCGTTTAGGTAAGAGGGGTTAGGCTCTATCCAATCGCACCTGGAGTATGGACAGGATCGTTCTGACGCAACAGGTCAAAACTAAATCAGACTATTAGCCTTCAACTTTAGGTTCAGATCCAATTTAGATCTGAACGATTTACCTTTATCACTCTTGGGAGATCTCACCTGGATCCTTTTTCAGCAGCTGAAACGTAGACTAGCAATTACACGCAACAAGATTAATTTATTATCTAATGACGTTATAGATATAACTTGAAGGGGCAGAAAGATCTCACGGCAGTTATTGACAACAATTAGAGATACAATATTCAAAAGATACAGGTTACTCGATTTACCAGAGTTGCCAGCCCTTGGTTAGGGAGAGTTATTTTAAGGGACGAGAGATTACCGAATTATAACTTTACTAAATTAAGGTTTAACCGGTCGATAATCACTTTGAGACTATTTATTAGTCCTCTTCTTCAGGTATTATGACTGGGCACGTTAGGTGTGTGTTGCGTGTCGTGTGTTTAACTCAAATCTACTCTCTATTCGTCTTTTACAGACAATAGACTACAAAAAAGGTCAAATATAACAAATAATTAACTAAGATTAACAGGGTGTCGGCTTTAGACAAATCCGGTCTATGGAGTTGGGACTTGGACTCAAGTCTATGGACTTGAGTCTATCAAGCTACACCTGCAGCTTCACGAGTGGTTAGGGAAGGTTGGATTACTGAACAGTACAGGGGACGGTCTAGGCGGGGTGTTACCAGGAGATGGCTGTAAATGTTATTGTTAAATAAAATTAAATGACTAAAGTTAATGATTGCTTCGTTAGGATTTCCTCGGTGATTTCTTCCGATCAGTTCTAACTGTGGCCTAAGCCAGAGACAACAGGGGAGCCTGTGCTCCCGGACAGCTAGCGATCAAGGTGACAATGCAATACATTTTGAGTAGGTTCTTAAAATGACTTCGAAGCACAATACAGTTCGATAACAGTAACAGGCAAGGATCGGTTTAGTTTTCCCAAATTGACCAGGTTCACGGAGGCTATTGTCTCTGCCCTAGACTACAGTCTATATAGGATTCCAATTCCCAAGTACCTTCGTCAATTCGAACTGTCCTTGACTGGGCAAATCTGACAATCACTTGATAATACTAATCCTCGTTCACTGAATACGTAATACTGGTTCCAATCGTACAGAAGCTCTCCGGATCAGGTTCCACAGACTACGGATTAGAGCAGGATGTTGGCCTCTCGAAGAACCTGAATCAAATGGGTTAAAACCCATTAGTTCAGAATACAAATGCGGGAATCAAACCCAGCAACTATTACTCACTTTTACGGCTTTCAGAGACGAAAATTAGAACTTTAGCTAATTCTGACTAAGATTTTTGTTGAAAACCAGAATTAACGCACTTTAACCGCTTTTGCGGGACAAAATGTGACTGAATATGCGTTATTAGCTTGAAATAGGTAAAATTTTGCCGAATATGAATTTTTGGGCGATTTCCTGCCTGAAATGCCTGAAATCGCCGATTCAACATGTATTCTTTACGGTTATATTCGGTCTGCGCATAATTAGGTTTGAGGCCCAAAGGCTTTTCTGCTAGTTAGGGCCTTTGCGACAGGAAAGCACCTGTTTCCTGTATAACGAGTTGACAAGAGTAGAAACGCATATTTGCAAGATTATTCCTTTTAGATCTATTAGAAGATGGTTTTGTTGTGATTCTCAATTCCTACGTAATTACACAGTATTAACAAATTACTAACTATTATTTATTTGGTTTTAGGTTATTTGACACTTACGTAACAGTATTCACCGTGTATACCATTAGATCCCATAGATATTCGTTCATTTTGACAAACAATTATGATTTGATGCTTATATCTCAATTTGGCTAGTATTTTTTCGACGGAAAACGTTTGCCTTTTGGAACAACTGGTTGACATAAGAAGTCTAGATTGTAGAGATAATGTACTTCGTAAAGATACAAATTATAACCAAATTAGTCGCCCCGTTAGCGAGAACAAGTGAGGGCATGAATAATAATTTTGCGATAATTCTTGTAATTTGATTAAAACTAACTTTTTGCCTTTTTGTGCTAAAGGCTGACAAAATGTATGAACTGGTTTGCAATGCAAAGCAAGAAATACTAGCTCGGGATAAGTTCATTGGCACGGATTTAGCTAATTGACACATACAATTAATACAAAACAGTGAACAAACTTAACTAATTTAGATTACCTGTGATTGGGACGAAATCTGACTCTAAACAGGCGAAATAGACCAGCACGAAGTCCTTTATTTGCGATTCATCCACTCCCTTCTTGCGGGGATACCTACGTGAACGAATCGAGGACCACCTGGTAGTATCAGCTTATCCTGGGGGTCCCTGTGACCCTGGACTAGGTTAACTACTTAATTTGCATATTATCCTAATATTGAAGTAGGTACTCATTCACACTGTTTATCACACTCATATCCCTCAGGTCCACAAGTATTCAACAACAAACAGACATTTGTACACATTCATACCATTTTCCTGCCTAGTACAGGAGTTTTGGAACCATTTTACAAGATGAGATGAGAACCAATAAACTACTATATATTAAGATAATCCGGTTTTGACTGGCGTTTCGGACTGTTTAAAATGCTATCTTTTAATTGACATAGGCCCTATTTCTTTAAAGATTAAACGGATTAGATTAAAATTAATCCGCATTAAAGAAATAGATCCTCGGATTAAACGGATTAAAATTTAATCCAGCGAGTTAAACGAGTTAAACGGATTAAATTTAATCCTATTTCTTTAATGCACCTAGGATTAAAATTTTAATCTAATCCTGTTTCTTTATTCACACTTCGGATTAAAAATCAACGAGTTAATTCTAATCCGACCTGCTTAATCGCTGTTTCTTTAAAGATTAATTTTAATCCGTTTAATCCTCCGCCTGCATTTTCAACGAACTTTTAATCCTCGTACAGCTACGCGGATTAAACGGATTAAAAGTTGGCGGATTAAAATTTTTAATCGCTGTTTCTTTGATGGCGGATTAAATGGATTAAAATCAACACGTTTTATCCGCGGATTAAAAATGGTCGGATTAAACGAGTTAATTTTAATCCTTTTAATCCGTTTAATCCTGCATTAAAGAAATAGAAATTTAAATTTTAATCCGGCTGATTTTTAATCCGTTTAATCCGACCATTTTAATCTTTAAAGAAATAGGCCCATAGTTTAATATGATTTGCAACTTGGCAATTAGTGGTAGAGTTTATTTTAACTTGTTAAACTTAGAAGTCTTGGATTATCCCAATATTGCTAACTACGTTATCAATGATCATTCACTCAACTAACATTCATACTGATTCGACAATTCTCACAACCCCTATCGTACAAGGGGAGTTTCCGTGAGTTGCCGTCGCAATTATTCAAAAACATACATGCAAATCAGGACATTCCGCAACCATTCAACCAAACATTCTTGAAACTTGGTTAATTTCGGAACCTCACGCTCCATGAGGGGTTTACCCGAATAACCACATTAGGTACCTTTTGGGACACATTCACGTCTAGATTTCATAACTCATTCACGCTTCAATCTTGCAAAACATTCACGTTTCAGTCACACAGAACATTCACACTTCAATTATACAAAACACTCACATTAGTAACTATCTAGCTACTTAGACTAACTAATAAACTAAACTTAGGCTCATATGTGTAAGAAGTTTGTGAACTTTGAACTTTGTTGTGCGCGAATTTTACGGGCTTGCAATTCCTTAGAATTGCTTATAAAAGAAATTTTATGGGAAAAGGCTTAAACTTCACAAGTTTGAAAAAGGTTTGACTTCAATTTTGGTGAAAGCCAGTGAGTAATAATTGCTAAGCAATTATTACTAGCAACAAAGAACAGTTAATTAAACTAAATACACAATTAATTGAAGCTACAAAAAGTGAGGAAGCCGGCCATTCCTCTTAACCGACTGCTTAATAATTAATTAAGTTAAATATAGAACGACTCATGTTTTGAAGATTAGCTTTTAAAACACCCTATATTTTTGGTGCCTAATCGTTTACTGCCGACCTAACGCTAAAAATAAAACATAATACAGGCTGTGTAATTTTTAAGATATCACGGTGCTTTTGTGAAAACAAGGCCGGAAACTCCTAGTTGCCGGCTGTGGGGAATTACTCTCCTAACTAACTTATTAAATTCAGAGCCGTAATTAAGGGGCTCTCTAGCTCAGAATCAGGGGTTAGGGGTCCCACTCATAATCCCATGATAACTACAAAAATAACCCCAAAAGTGACAAAAAAAGAGAATATTCTAGGCCATAAAGGCCGTGGCTTGGTAAACGAAAAGGAATTAAAACGAGAAAAGTAACAGAAGAGAAAAGTGGGCACGCCTCAAGACCTCCATCGCACAGGAGGGGTTTACATGAGCTGCCCTTATAATTTTGAATTAACTAAATAATAAAATAAAAGGTAAAATAAAACTGGCTCGGAGGCCCAACATGCTATGAAACTAAAATTTGACCCGAAGGTCCAACATGCTATGGAAATAAAGAATGGCCTTGGGCCCAAGAAATTGCTATAAAAAATGGGGCTCAATGGCCCAAAACACTTCGTAAAAGTTGGCCATAAGGCCTCAAAAATACCAAATAAAAATAAGGCCCGAAGGCCGAAAATTGCATGAAAAATATGGCCCAAAAAGGCCGAAAATTGCACATATAAAAAAGGGCCAAAAGGCCAAAAATTGCCTAACATTTTTTCCTATATTGCTGATCTTGAGCCGGGCATAAAAAACCCATGCGGCTCCTCAGTTTGTAGTGTTCGCGCTTTTCTGCTCAACCCTTTTTTGGCCTGTGTGGGCCAAAAAAGTCCTATTTTGCGTGTTATGGGGGAGTGTGTGTTACTATATTCCCGTACCACACCTGTGGTCCGAGAAGTAACACACACTGGGGGAAGGGGGCTAAAATCCGGCCGCTCTCGGCTACTGCTAAACGAACACTGGAGTATTTAAAATTTTGGGGACCGAGCTGACAGTTTTGCTGACAGCTCGGTGACAGGTCATTAGCGAATTGGGGGCGGAATTTCTCTTTTATTTTAGAGTAAAGCTTCTAGAAAGTTCTAGAACTTTCTAGAAGCTTGCTATCTTTTGCACAGGGCCTGCAGCGGCTGGTTGAGCCAGCTGGTCCATTAAGGACCAAAATTAATGAGATTTGGAAATTATTGCCCCCCAACTGACCCTTTTTTGATGGATTTTGGGTGCTGAAATTCTGCAAAACTTTGGGAAATTTTGGTTAACATATAAACGTAACCAAAGGTTGAAATATTACGAATTTTGGCTTTTGTTTCCAACTTTTACGCAATTTACGTAAGTTTCAAAGACTTAGAATGGGAATTTTGATATTCTACGTACTTGACTAAACATGCTTAGTTAATTTCTGTAATAATTTTAATTGGGGGAAATTAATTAAGCCCCCTCCGAACTTTACCTATGTGTCAAATGTTGGTCTTCTTTTTCTCTATTGAGGCGAACTTTTGTTGTCCTCCCTCTGTTGGACTAGGCCCAACAAAAGTTCACCTGAGGACAAGCCTCTCGTACGTAGGAAAGAAGAAAGGGACAGCAGTACACCTGAGTGCTATGTAGTCTGAGAGGTAGACAACCTCCCAGATAAAGAAAGGAGGAAAGAAAGAAAGAAAGAAAGAAAGAAAGTTAGTATAAAGGTTTTTTAGAAGTCCACTTTTAGGACTTTCCTTTTAAGCAAAGTAAGATTACGAAATTAAGGTTAATCTTACTAAAACATTTTTGGGAGTTAAAACATATAAAATATATAAAAACATATATAAATATATATAAACATATAAAATATAACTCACTCAATTTTGGGAGTTAAAACGTGGGGATTGCATTTTTGTAAATGGGAGAAAATTCTCCTTCTTATGAGCCTAAGTTGTGTCACGGACCAAAAATTCATTTCTTACGTAATAATTAGCTAATTAACATAAAATAAGCTTAACTAACACTAATTAACATTACTAACAACAGATTAGAACCTAGGAACACTGTAAAACACGAATTATTACAAATCAATGCACCTAGGTACTTATTATGTTTAATTTCTTACGTATAGCCGAATTATGCGATTATTTTGTTAAACCGTCTTCCAATTGATTTATTAAACAATGAAAAGCGCTTCTGGACACTGCTGATTAGGATTAGTGCATTCTCTTCAACTAGAAATGTAGAATTCTTTCTGTGATAACTCTACACTCCGATTTAACGCCAACACTGGAATTTCTAGGGATTTATGATTCTTCTGTTCTTAATAATTTCTGGCAATGGAAGGGGAAAGTGACCGCACCCGGGTCACTGAAGGAAAAGACACCTGTCCTTTCAGAAAGGGGAATTTTGGAATTGACCTTATTATTATTATTATAATCATTACGTCAAGTATAATAGATCATTATGCGTCTATCAAAACATTCTGACTCTTGCTAAACTGCCAAATTCCGAGGCATTTGGCTAATTGTGGGGCACTGCGGAATGTTGCTGAGGAATCTTGCCACTTGTGTTGGAATTTTGCAACTTGTGTTACTGTAAAAAAGACTCCGCGGATTGTTGCCGATCCTGCTGGAATTTAGCAATTTGTGCGACACAAAAACAAAATCCGCGGAAAGCTGCCGACGTCGTTGGAATTGTGTTATTTGGATTGGCACTTTCGGAATCTTGCTATTTAAGTTTGGAAATTCCCGGAATCTTGCTGATTAAGTAGGAAATTATAAAGAAATGCAGACAGGCAGTTTTATGTCATGGCGACACCGGTTCAATCGCCAGATTAAAGCTTTTCTACGGTAACTCTTAATTTATATGAATGTGTATTGTAATTTATAGCATCAAATCATGTTGTTGGTAATTACTTACTGAATATAATTGTTTATGTGCGTGAAGGAACATTGTACGATTGTTACAGTAAAAGAAACAACGCTATATATAAAGAAACCAATACTTCATTTTTAACTTTATGCTTCAAAGGGGTGGTGCAAAGCTTTAGGTTTTGGCTGGGAGCTATGGATCTGTTGGAATGCTTGTGGCTTTAAGGTATTTGATTGGATCTCTCGGTTACTTTACATAAGTTATTTACTGTTTTTAACAGAATGTATCTTTTTGCTTGTTAACAAAATGATGTACATAGCACAAAAACAGTTAAAATAGTCATATTTTCTTGTACAGCAATAGTCAAAAAATGTCCTGCTTTATTCCAATTAGTCCCAGATACATCAGTCTAAAGTCTGACACAAAAATGTGTGTACAAAATCGATAAGGCCTCAGGTGAACTAAATATACGTCGTGACCCCATAAAACCATATATTTTCGGAATCCTGGCAGCGAGACGAACATTTTTATAAAATTTAAAATTTTTTAAAATTTCAAAAATTTTAAAATATCGGTTTATCGGGGAATTTTTTCGGACCGTTCAACCTATTCGGCTCATTCTTTCAGAAAAATTTGCCCGTCCAAAGACGCATCGATTGACACAAGAACGAAAAAATCGGTTGAGAAATAAGCATTTTATTCTAAAATTTCGTTTTTCCATTTCCTTTGATGTTTGCCGCTTTTTGAAACTTTGACTGGTTATTACTCGCGACTCGCTCAACGGAAAACTTTTTCGATTAGATTTTCAGGACCGCCTAGGCGCCCGCTTTCACCTGATATATGTAGTTTTTTCAAATTTTGAAAGTCGAGTTTCTTGAAAAATACCACTTTTTGACCAAAAATTTCGGCAAGGCAGATTTAACAAAAATGAGTAAAAATAAGATAATCCTAAAAGTCAGGCTGAGCTGAATCCAACGTTATAAAGCTTTTGTTGCTACGACTTATATTGCGCCAGCAATGAATTTTTAAACATTATCCCTTATTTCCGCTGGTTTTGCTAGTTTACACTGCTTCAGTCAAATCATGGCGGCAACATCAAAGAGAGCCAAAAACCAGCTTAAATAAGGGATAATGTTTAAAAATTCGTTGCTGGAGCAATATAAGTCGTAGCAACAAAAGCCTTATAACGTTGGATTCAGCTCAGCTTGAATTTTATGATTATCTTATTTTTACTCATTTTTGTTAAATCTGCTTTGCCGAAAATTTTGGTCAGAAGGTGGTATTTTTCAAAAAATCTACTTTCAAAATTTGAAAAACCACATATATCAGGCGAAAGCGGGCGCCTAGGCGGTCCTGAAAATCTAATCGAAAAAATTTTCCGTTGAGCGAGTCGCGAGTAATAACCAGTCAAAGTTTCAAAAAGCGGCAAACATCAAAGGAAATGGAAAAACGAAATTTTAGAATAAAATGCTTATTTCTCAACCGATTTTTTTCGTTCTTGTGTCAATCGATGCGTCTTTGGACGGGCAAATTTTTCTGAAAGAATGAGCCGAATAGGTTGAACGGTCCGAAAAAATTCCCCGATAAACTGATATTTCAAAATTTTCGAAATTTTAAAAAATTTAAATTTTATAAAAATGTTCGTCTCGCTGCAAGGATTCCGAAAATATATGGTTTTATGCGGTTACGACGTATATTGAGTTCACTGGAGGCCTTACAGATTTTGTACACACATTTTTGTGTCAGACTTTAGTCATGAAATCGTGTACACAGTTCAGCAAAACAGTTAATATTCGATTAGTCTAAAAGCGCAACAGTCTTGTTCAATAACATTATGTACATAGTAATACAAAACAGGTTAAGTTGTCACAGTGATAAGCATCCAATTTACAGTTAGGTTAATAAACAGTCACCCAAAATTAAACGGGTTCTTTGTGGATTGATTGTAAAGGACAGGGTAATACGTATATACGCATTACATGTGGGGAAGCTTTTCCTTTGCTTCCAAAAGTGTGACTCCGTCCATAACATCCGAACCAAACACGCCGACAAGTCGGTTTCCTCCAACAAACCTGGTTTTCGAGGATTTCACCCCTGATGTTACGTTCGTGTAAAACCTGGCTGCGAGTACAATCATTTCAAACCATCTAAATACACATGTATGGATTTTATTGTATGCACAAGCGTTTTTGTGTTCAAGAATAAGAAACTTGTAAATACGCACAGGATATTTTTGGAGAAGTTTTCGCGTGATGACATCCCGGGAACAAGTTTAATGGTTTGAAGAAATTTAGCATTTTGCATGGAAGATTCATAACACTCAAAAAACTTCGACTTAGGCTAAAAACTCTTTTTTCTAACACTTTCCGGGTAACAGAATTTTGAAATGGCGTCTTTGAAAAAAACAGGAAAGAAAAATTCCAATCGATTTTACTAAACATCCGTATCATTGACGTGGTATTTTAACAGCGAATACATTTGGCGTGATGGGTTTTCAAGGAACGCTAGGACATGGGTTTTGTAAAGGGTAGGAGTACGTCGGTAAGGCCTATTAGCAATTGGGTAAACGCTATTAAAATTGTGGCAGATACCCCCTCCCCGGCTAACCTCAGAAGAAACAAAAGCGGTTCAGCCGTCAGAAGTCGAAAGTGTCTGGAAAAACAATATTTTGGTGCCTTGAAAATGAGTTTTGAGATTTCAAAAAGGTTTACGAAAATTGCAGGGGTGGAACAAATTTCACGGAGCTTGCCGACTGAACCCAAATGTGATAAGATTACCAATTGGTGGAGCTCAAACAACAAAATCTGGTGGCATGGCGACCTCCTTACCCCCAAGATATGTAACTTCCCAGAGACTTTAACCCTGCTCAATCAAAGTTTCAGACTTTAATTTCATTTTCAGCCGTTACCTATACCAGGAAATAGAACACCAAACCAAGACATTTTAAGATAATCATGTTTAAACGTCCATATAATATCAAGATTAAGCATAATTTTATTTGGGGGGCGGGTTGTGGATGAGCATTTTGGGGATGGGGCGAGTGGGTTGGGGACTTTCTGAAAAAAATTTAGATCAAAGTAGCAACTTCCCCTTCCAGAGTATTTGACATGTCGTTTTGCAGATTTCGGCGCCCCTACCCCCACCCCTCCATGTTATAGAAGGCTAGCAAGTACAAGACAAATAATTATGTTTTGTTTTTAAGTATTGCATATTTTGCATAAAATAGAATTTTTTCTAAATTATTATAAAATATTTAGCTTTTTTGTCTGTAATGTTTAGTTTCTGCATCTACTGTGAAGAATATCTGCAAAAAGTAACGTGGAAACAGTGACATACACCGGAATCCAACTAGCAAAAATATTAAGTTAAAGACTCATTCAAGTTGACTATGCTTTAAACTATGTCCAAATTAAAAATAGACAAAAGTGAACTTACTACAAATGCAATATAAAATTCGGGATGCGACTATACAACAGAAACTAGCAATATAAAATATATCGTATACGCACAGGCTTAGTGATCAACTACATGCAGTAAACACAGTGATGGGGAAAAGTTGAATGACCTAGTCAATAGATAGTTTACACTGAAGATGCCTATGCGTATTTTGAATTGACGGTGCAATATGGAAACCACATATGCGTGAATTACATGGATATAGTGCAAGGAGTAATGGCAGTAACTGGACCTAGCATTAAATTATATCATAGTGTTATACAGGGACCGGTTTTGCAGGACTGTACATGTGTCCCAACCCAATACAATTACAGTTTTTTTATCTTTCACTGACTTCATTTCATTTACGCAAATATATTGAGTGTTATGGTTGCCATGTCAATGCTAAGTTTTCATTTACTGTTTGCTGGTCTGCTAGTTTTTGCCGATTGTACAATCATGCCTACAGACTCCAGGTAAATTTTGTAGTTTATGTTTCCTTGTGTTTGCTGTCAAAAAGTTGATGTTAAGATCAATAAATGTTAATTTGCCATTGGCTTGGCTGCCTTTATTGCGGGTGAGCATCTTTTCTCATATTCTACTTTACCCAATATTTGAAATGCTTTAATTTTTAAACATTAAATTGGTTCGTTACTGTGTTGTTAATAAATAATTTTACGTCAAAAGACAATTGACCAATAACTTCGACAGTTTGTAAAGGCAACACAAAAGCCTTAAAATTTCAAAAACATTTTAAAAAAACTTTCTTCTAATTGGAAACTATGGAAATCAATAACGTATTGTGTTTCTAATCTTGCATACAAAGATTTTTTGGGTGCTGAGCACAAATCTGAAGTCCCTGTTCAATTCATTTCTTTCATTAGTATAACGTGAGCTAAAATTGTAAATTTATCCCAAGCAAACGAGAGCTGAATAGAAAAACGGATTTCAGATGCGCATTCTAGCGCCCTAGAAAACTCCTATATGCAACATATCAGCATTTAGCATTCAGGTTTCAGCCCCTTAACAAATTAATTTTTATTTGTTTAATCTATTTTCAAATTTTAATTCTTCTGAACTAGTACGCTCACTACAGAATTTTGAACTTATTTGTCAAAAAATTTAAAATCAGGGTTGGGAAGGAGAGCACATTTCAGAATAGATTGCAATTCAATGCTTATTTAAGGTTGTCAAACCAAACTTTATTTTCCTTTATTTAAAGGCAAAAATCATTAAATGGCATGGCTGTAGTAGCTAATGGGTCTTTAGAAATTATACTGTTAATTGCAATTAAGATACTGTTAACTACTGACTTAAGTTTTGCTAATATTAAGGTTTGATTGGTTGGCAACATACAGAGCATGTAAAATACCTAGATGAATTAATAAAGTCTTCGTAGAAATTATATCAGCAACCCTTGTTAAAATCTGGTAGCATTGTATCGTGCCTGAATGTTGTTAAAATTTATGGTGTAAGTCTTAAAGATTGACTCGTACTTTAACTGATATTTTTCAGTCCAAAGATTTGGGGCCGACCGATTTTTCAGCGTTCACCTTGGATAAACCAAGGTGTCTCCGAAAATTATCCTCATGGAACTCTGTCAGTTGCCAAATTCCCAAGTAAGTTTAAATTTGAAAACGTTTCATTTTTGAAATGTGTATCACCTGGCATTTGTATAAGAATGAATTAATTGATAAAAGCTGACAATAGATAGGGTCACGATATCGCATGCGCGTCCATGTTCTGTATACTAGTTAGTGGGTACTCTGAATACATATTCTGGCAAAAATTATTGTTCGCTCAAGGTGACACGAATTAACTCTTAAATGTAGATGAGATTCGTCTTTATCAAATTTTATCCATTTTTTCAAAAAATTTCCTTGAAATTGAGAAAATCGCTTAAAACATGAACAGTTTTGCTAGGATTAAGCCAAAATTTGCGAAAATTGGCCTTGCTCATAGAAGTGTGATTCCGTAAATGGAAAGTAATATGGGAGTTGTAACTATACTGCAACTGCATATGCTTGATTATAGGATAGCGTGCAGGCTAAGATTTGCTCTATTGATCTCACTGCCAAAGCTTTCAGTGCGATGGAGAAGTCAGAGCTTCATATTTCGTATTTCCGCACGTAAGTTGGTATGACCGGTTTTCTCACTTACTGTTCGTTGTGAAGACGCTATTAAGGGATTCGGTATTTCTGTCCTTCCTTACTATGTGATTAGATGTGGATTTGGCCAACATTTCTCAGCATTCTATACTGCTGAATTAGTTTGTTTGTTTTATATCGAGAGAATTGTACATTTAAGTGTTGCTTAGCAGTTTATCTTACGGCTCCATTAACTATAGGACTCTGAAAATTGGTACTGTGCTCAGGTCTCAGTATCTCTGTATCATAACAGTATCTTAAAATTGCTTGTCATGATTCTGAAATTCAGTCTTGTTATTATGCTGTTCAACTATTGTATTCAGCGCCAAATCAATTTGCCAGATGTTCAAGAGGACCCCGCCTGTGAAGACGACGTTTTTGATCCCTGAAAAGAAGAAATGGTGGCATTGTTGGATTAGAAACCTTATAAAAACTTTTGATACTTTTAATTGTTGTAACAGTTCAAAACGTTGGTTTATAATTGCATCATTTAACTGTTCAAACCGACGTTATATTATGATTGTATGTTATTAATCTGTGGTTTTATTTTTATGTCGACATATTCATGTTCTAAATAAATGTACCCGGTTGGGGTGCAACTAGAGCACCGTTCACGTGCCAGTAATTTTAACATAAACTATTTAAAGTGAGTGTAAAAAATGGCATGGCTGTCTATTTAATATGAGCTTTTATGGGCTATTTATCCATGGCTACTTAGTATGAGTACGACTGAAAACAATGCAATTATCAATTAACGTTAGCAATTAGCAATTTACTATAAACTGTGCAAGTAACAACTAACGGTGAACAGATAACAATAATAAAAGACATTAGCGATATCAAGGCGGGAACAGCAAAAATCCACGGATTTTTGCTAAACCAGCAAAAACAGCAGAAACCACCTCAATAGCATGATTCCAAGGAATTGGCTGACTGTGTTGGAATTTTGCTAGTTGTGCAGTCTGACGGAAAGTTGTCCGGAAAGCTGCCAACTGTGCTGGAATGTTGCTTTTTCGCAGCCAATGCGGAAAGTTGCTTGGAAAGCAGCCGACTGTGACGGAAAATTTTCGTTTGTGATTCCTCGGAATGCCTTTCCATGGAATTTTGCTAAACATTTTTGCACTGCGGAAAGATCGTGATTCTGGCAGTTTAGCCAGAGTCAGAATCTTTTGATAGACGCATTATTTTGGGCTAATTAATCCTAACTAAGCTTGTAGGTGCCCTTCTCTTGTGCTAGCAATAGGATAATTTTAAGCTTTTCGCCTAGTAAGGCCAATTAAATGCTCAATTGGGACTGGCAACTCTGGTTTTGACAATCATACAATTACAATTAATTATGGCTTGGACACAATATCAAAACTAAAAACTTAACATAAGCAGGATCGTAAGTCCTATTTTTCTGTAAAAACTCCTTTTAGAATGATAACCAATTAGAAACTGACTTTTTTAACCATTTTGAGCGCAAGATCCAAGTTGTTCCATTACATATTTATCTGACACAACATTTTTGTTGTCCGACTTCTAGATGACATTTTCAGCTGGTTGTTGTGTGCATGAATTCCATAGCTGTTTCTTCAGGCTATTTTTTGAAAATATCCAAAATTTGACCCATTCTGTGAAATTTAATGTTTCGAATGTATTTGGAAATGATCTATGTTTCCGAAAGTTCGAAAACCGAATTTTCAGAATATTTTCAGACTAAGATTATCGATACTTACTTATAGTGCATGCAGTGCCTGCAAACGCGCAGTATACGTAAAAATCATAGATACACCAAACGCAGTCTCCTCGACACTCCCACTTAATGATCTATTTGCAAAACTGATTGATCTAGACGCAGCACGACTCTGCGGCAAATGATCCTACAATAATTATCATTAATCCACCTGTCAATTTTGCGTGGAACACCACTTTTTATGTGGTTTGCCAAAGCCGTTTTGCCAACCAACCTGATCCGCGGGACTCACACCAGATAATAGAAGTTTTTCGCGTGAACGAAACTTTGTTTCGCCCTAAAAATATCAGATGTAGGCTACATTTCATTATGCTGCGTACTTAAAGCGGCAATTTTATTACCGTATTCTCGCGCGTAGGGGAACACCCACTTAAGGTGCTGATTCATTTTGGACACATATTGTTGGTTGTCGGCTCAAAGCAAGATGAAATTTGATGAAACTTTCCAAAATAAGTTGTTTTAACATTCTAACACCCTCCGCGCAATCTCACTTCAAAATTCAATTCCGTTCAGGACACTTTTTGCCAATTTCTGACAGTTGGGCAGCAACTGCATAAGTTATGACTATACTCATTTGAAAGACCTCATTG
>JASAND010023952.1:0-34509 GCA_030248195.1 Trissonchulus latispiculum
TCATTCCATTATCGTAAATTAATTTTTCAAGCTGTGTAATAATCGTATTGTAATAATGTAATAATAATAATAATAATATCACATAGAAATCAATTGCTTTGATGCATTTCCGTTTTTTCGGCTAAACGTCAAAGTGCATAGATCGGGGTTTTCTAAAATAGAGTGCAATTAACACAATCAAGTTACTAACTAACTTCAACTTCAACAATTGCCTATGCTAAAACTCGTAATTTTTGGCAAAATTTTTACTTTAAGTTCCTACTTTTTTGCAAAATTCCTACTTTTTGTTCCTACTTTTTCCTACTTTTTGGAAGAAAATTCCTACTTTTATTCCTACTTTTCCAAAATTGGTGCGCACACGAGGACTGCTTTGAACTATAACGTACATTTTCGGCCGTAATTTTGTGGTCTACGTATTTTTGACTTCAACTGGAATCCCACGCTTTAGTTGATGTTTTGATGACGATTTTAAATCCTATAGCACACGGTTAGCACACGTATATGTACTGATATTTAGGCAAATGCATAACTATACAAACTAACGTAATAGGTGTCTGGTTTTGACATCTGCAATGCTGTGTACCTATTAAGCTCAAAATTGTTAAGAACATAAAATCAAGATAGGATTGTCAATTTGCTGCCAAATTTACTTATATAATTCAAGAATTTTTTGAAAGTAACGATACAACCCGAGCCGAAATTACGTATTGGTGTAATTCAGCCCTGTTCTGCGGGTAACCATTTAATATATATCTAACGCATATAATGCAGAAATTAGATTGAAAGTCGACGCCGGGGAGGTCTGGGGGGCAGAATTACCCAGAAGTTGAGAATTTTTTGGAATTTTGAAAACGAAAAAATTTTTTATGAACAATTTCTTACCATTTTAACAGATTAACAAACGGCATTAAGAGAGCTAGCATTGCTCACATCGAACCGTTGTAGAGGAGGAAAATGTAAAGAAATACTTTAAGAAAAATTGGCTTAATCCAGCCTTTGACGATGAAGGAACGCACACTAGTATAAATATATACTTACAACCTAAAGCAAAAATTATAGGGGGGCGCGAGAGCTTGGCGATGGCTTTAGTGAGGAAGAATAAAACAAAGAAAGGTTGTTGCGACGTTGCCATGACCGAAAAATAGTACGTAAGAAAAAGCGGGGGTCTGTGGGCGGCAGCCCCCAGCTAAAAGCTAGAGCTTTTTTAAAATTTACAGCACTTTGGAAACTTTTTAGAGCATTTTGTGGGTAGCGGAAGCAAAATTTGACTGGGCATTTATGTGTGCATTTTTAAATTCGAGTGTGCATTTTGGAAAAAAGTGTGCATATGCCCAGTAATATGCACAAAAAACCCTGAAATGCCCAATTTTAAGGATTTTTGGTCAAAATTTTCAAAAGTTTTTCGGCTTCGCCGGAATTTTTTGCTCAAAAATCGTCTATTTTGGTACTCAAACTCAATTTTTGAGCACTTTTAAGCATAGTTATAGCAGATAAGTAGAAAACAGGCTATTTTTGCTTCATTTTTAGCGATTTCAAACCACTTTAGATCCCGCAACTTTTCGGTTCCCCCCACTCTCCCCACCCCCACTTTTTTCGCCTAGAAAAAGCCCAGCCTATAACGCCATTGTAGCATAATTTTAAGCTTAAATTAGCTAAAAAAATTATAAAAATTTTGAAACTTTTCCCTCAAAATCTTTTTTTCTTTTGAAAAAATTTTCTGTTGACTTTTGAAATCTGGGACTTTGAAGCTCGCGCCGACGGCGCGAAAAATGGCCTAAAATTGGGTATTTTTAGGGTAAATTTTGAAAAAATTTTCAAAAATGTCCAAATTTTTGGCTTAAGGTGCTGGTATCGTTTTGTGTAAATTTGACCCTATAGGCTTTAATTCTTTATGAAAGTAGATGAAACTTTCCAAATATACTATTTCGGCGCTCTTTAACATTTTGGGACCAGTCCCGCATTTTTAGGTGCAAAGATAAGAAATTTTTGGTTTTTGTCATTATTCTCTCAGCACTTAGTCGAGACACCAGATTGGTTGGTACGACTGGAAAGAGGGCACAAAAATGAACATTTTTGCTTTTACAACTTTTGAGCTATCTCTTGTGGTTAAGTCAGTATAAGCAAAAAACGATTTTTGGGGTCCAAAAATGGCCGTTTTTGAGGAAATCAGTTTTTTGTAAAATACTGCCAAATCGTACGGACAATTTTGGTTTATTTATACTCAATCGATACACAGTCTCATTGCACATTTTATCAATGAATATTAGCCGGGCTTGTTGCTCTAAGCTAGAGATTTGGTCGAAAAACCATTTTGGCAAAACTGCGATTATTTTGTTTTGAACATCGATTTCTCAAAAACTACCCAATGGATTCGCGTGATTTTTGGCAAAATGAGAATTCGCACTATTGTGGAGGGACATTTTTCTTCGTTTGAGCTAAAACATCTCCAGTTACGAGAAAACTCAATGCAAAGTTGCGAAATTTCGTGTCACCGCACATTTAATGGATTTTCTTGACCGTTAAAACCTGCTAAGCCAAATCCAAAAAAATGTCCCTCGGTCCATATGTCCTTTATAGGACAGCACAAGAAAAAATTTTGGCTGATTCCACAGTTTTGAGAAATCGCTGTTCAAAAATTGTTGGTCCATACTCAGCCTGTCAGATGTTAGTATGTCAGAAAAGTTTCGCTATTTTTTGCGGATTTTTACTAGTTTCGTACTTTTATGAGAATCTACAGATTATAAGCTTCAAAATGATGTATAAAGCTCTTCCCAACTCACAAAATTGCGAAACTTATGGCGTTTCAAAAAATACCCACAAAAGCACTGCACAAAACGATACCAGCACCTTAAGGTGGTGATTCCCTTTGGTCACAAAAGTTTGCACCGTTATTACTCGTTCATTACTTGGAGTTAAGAAGCCATTTTTATATCAAAATGTAGCCTGACACTTTCTCTTTTTAATGCATGTCACGAAACTAATGTTCCTTTTTTAAAATATTTTTAACACATTTTAGAAGAAGTATAATTTTCCAGAATTTTTGCAGACTCAAGTAAATTTTTTCGCGAGACATCGGTTATATCATTCGATACCTCCATCAAATAGCTGGGGACGATTTTTTATTTATTGTGAAATCGCTCTTCGTTATAGAGAAATAAGCTGAAATGTGTGCGTAACCTGTATTTTGCCTACTTTTTCCAAATTTGCCAAGCGATTACTTTAGCTAGAAAGCAGCAATCGGGGCAACTAAAAAATCGTCCCTGGGTATATTTGTGCAGAGCACATTTGTTCAGTAGCAGCCCTCCAGCTTGCATGGTGAATACTCCACAATCTTTGGAAAAAAAATTGATTGTGTTTTTGCAAAAACTACATTTTTTATGATAGCAGCCTACAGGATAGCAGTTGGAAGACGATCATGCGTCGGATCATTTGTCCCTGTGAGACCTTCAGATCGATGCCCTTAGTTTGATTTTACGGCTTGCGTAGTTCAAGAAATATTGGATTATTTGATTTCTGCAAAAATGACAAGTTTTCGACGCCAAAACAAGAAAATCGGCTATATCTCACTATAGAGAAAAGCTAGAAAGGTGCTTCAAAAAGCAAAAATGTAGAGCTCGATGAGGTCTTTCGAATGAATATAGTCATAACTGCTTAGCAGAAATTGGGAAATTAGAAATTGGGAAAAACCACTCTGACTGGAAATCTCGAATTTTTGGATCGGGATTGCGCGGAGGGTGTTAGAACGCTAAAAGAACTTATTTCGGAAAGTTTCGCCAAATTTCATCCTGATTTGTGCCGCCAACCAACAATTTGTGCCCAAAAGGAATCACCACCTTAAACTGTTTATTATTATGAGAAATACACGTTTTTAACTGTATTATGGATCTTATGACTCAATATTGTCCTTATTTTGGACTTGGAAACATGTTGGCAATCAAGTTTTTGAGTTTAAAACCACTGTCTAATGTTAAAATTACTTTATGGTTATATAGATGTTTTTTATCATTAGAAACGGCTGAAAATGCGATTTTTGGCATAAAAAATGAATGAGCTTACCCCTCCCCCAACCAAAATTTCCGGTAAAGCTGTATTCATAGTTTCCCTGGAACTTTGGGTCTGGGGGGGGGGGGGGTAAATCTTGGCCGACCTCCGAAATGTGATGGGGGGTACCCCCACCCCAACCCCCCCTCAGAATTCGGACCTCAGAAATTTCGAAAAATGGCCAAAAAATGCAAAATTTTCTGTAATTTAGCCCTTTTTTCATCAAAATAAGGCTTGTTCTTAACGTTTTAGGCGCTTTTGCACCGTTTTAAAGCGATTTTAGGTCAAAATTTTAGAAAAATTTTTCAAAAAATGACCATTTTTGGACCAAATTTAGCTAACTTTTTGGGTCCGAAAATCGTTGGGGGGGGTTCGGGGGGGGGTAGCCAAAAGTTTGGGGAGGGGAAGTCAAAAAATCTGGGGGGGGGGGTAAATTTGGTCAAAAATTTTGGGGGGGATACCCCCCCCCCCCCAACCTCCCCCCCCCCCCAAAGGAAACTATGGCTGTATTGTATATGCCCTAATCCTGGAGGGGTCGATTCTGGGATGAGCCCATAGGTGTAACAACGGGGATTTGGGGTGGGGCGGTCTCCCCCGCAATTTTGGGGGGCCCTTTTTTAGACCCCCCAACCAACCCCCCCCCCCCCACGACCCCCCCCCCCAAACCTCCCCAAAATTTTTTTCAATTTTTATGCCAAAAATTGCATTTTCAGCCATTGCTAATGCCGAAGAACATGAAATCATTAAGTAATTTTGACATTAGACAGTGTTTTTAAACTCGAAAACTTGATTGCCAACATGTTTCTGAGTCCATAATAAGGTCAATATTGAGTTTAGAAGTCCATAAAACCGTTATAAACGTGTATTTCTCGCGATAATAAACGTTGAGCCAAAAATTTGGACTTTTTTGAAAAATTTTGAAAAATTCCCCCTAGAAATGCCCAAACTTTGGCCACGCGACTACCCCCCCCCCCCAGTTGGGGGGTCCCTGGGGCCCCCAAAAATTTCTGGGGGGGGGGGTTTGGAAAAGTGGCTGGGCAACGCCTCCCCAATTATATACACCTATGGATGGGCCACCCAAGTCTGGGCGGGGGGCCGATTTCAGGGGAGACCCCCCCCCCCCCCCCCCCCCCTGGGCCCAAGGCCGCACCCAGGGGGGGGGTTCAAGGGGTCTAGACCCCCCCCTTTTGGGATGACTAAATGGAAAATTTTTGCTATTTTTATGGCAAAAACAGCTATTTTTAAAAAATTTTTGCGCCTTCGGCGCGATAATTTACAAATTAACGTCCAATGTACTGTTTTTGGGCAAAAATGCAAAAAAAAGTTCTGGGGCTCCGCCCCCAGACCCCCCGTTGCATATTACCTTGGACCCCCCCCTTTTCAAAATCCTGGGTGCGGGCCTGCCTGTGCCTATAGAGCCAGTCGTATTCGAAATTTAAGGGGGTGTATCCCACTAGTATTCCACAGTTCGGTCTTCAGGAACAACGGAAATTATCCAAAAAATAGAAGACGGTATCCCACGAGTATTCCACAGTTCGGTCTTCAGGAACAACGGAAATTATCCAAAAAATAGAAGACGGTATCCCACGAGTATTCCACAGTTCGGTCTTCAGGAACAACGGAAATTATCCAAAAAATAGTAGACGTTCTTTAGCTCTTTATATATATAATATATTTTTTATTTGTTTGCCCTCTACTATTTCTGTGTAGCAAGCTAAAAATTCATTTGTTTAGAAAGCTCGAGAGCAATATGAATACTGCTGACATTGATTCTATTTTGCGAAGTATCTCTGGCGGCGTTAGTAATGGTGGCAATTCTCCTCGTTCCAGCAATCCTTCCAAGGAACCGCCATCTACTGCTAGTCCGGCTGGTGCGCGCGTTGGGTTGCCTGATCGAAAGTCGGGTTCTGGCAATGCTCGACTGTTGGAGAAGTTTGAGCGGTCATTTCAGTCCTCCGGGAGTTCCCTGGGAGGAGTGTCGTCGAGTGGTGGTGGAAGGAGCGGGAGAGGACCGCGGACGCCCCCGCTTCCTCCGCCACCTTCCACAGAGGAGACCCCAAACGACTCGGTTGGAAGTACTGGCAGCTCTGATTGGTTGGATGAGCTGGCTGAGAATGAGGGATCCATGTCTCGTAAGCCTGTGGAGTATGAAAATAATTCAGAGTTCTCCGCTTCGGTATCATCAAAGATGGTAGTGAGTCCTGGCCTACCGGATGCGGAAAAGGTGGATGATCGGCAGAAGGGCCCCTCTTCCTCGAACCCTGCCACTGTGCAGTCGTCGAAAATTAATTGGAGAGAGGTCCTGGACACAGTGAAGGCTGCGACGATTGCCGCCTCCTCCCCTCCCCCTCCCAACGCTCGTGTCCGCAGTGCTCCTTCTCTCCCCTCCTTTCAACAAAATCATCAGGTATATATTATTATTTCTATGTGCTATTAATTTGTTTTTGTTTCTAGACCACAAAACGTCCTCCCCCTTTGTAACGGAGGACCCACAGCGTGGGGTCGGGCGCCTAAAATTGCAAGAATGTATATATATACGTATTTGAGTTTTAATTGGAGTGCATTAAATACGTATAAGGGTCAAGATGACCGAATGGTGACTGTCTATGGCGCTGGTCAAAGCTCTGATCCTACGCTCCCCGGTGGCCACAGGATTTTCTCGGCTGTAGCCAACCCAGCTATCTATATATAGCAAGGTTCACAAAAAAAAAATCAAAAATCGAATTTTTGCTGGCAATTTCGCAAATGAAGTCCGATCGAAAAACTTTTGGTACGTATGGAACGGTAGTGACCCCCTCTACATATGGTGCAAATTTGATGCCGGTAGCCCTCGTGTAGCGTGAGTAATAAAAAATTTTTGTGATTTTTTTTTGTGAACGAAATCACAAAAAAAAAATCACTCGTTCACAAAAAAATCACCACCGGATCCGATCTCAGGATATAGCTAGGAAATTTTTCTTTTCGTGCATAAATAGAGCATAGTCCATAGTGTTATTACGTAAAAAAATTTGGACCCCCAAGTTTTTTTTGCACAGGCTGAACTTCGAATTTTGGTTCTCGGTCCCCGGGTCCAAAGTGGCTACCCAGACCAATGTGCTTGACCTTTATTATTGATAAAAGGAAGCTAGGAATCCACTTATTTTGTGTTCTATTGCTCTAGTAAGCACAGAACAAACAATTTGGCGGAGTAATTTCGTATCTGGAATGGTCACGTGACTTGGCCTAGGGTCACGTGACTGACCAAAAATTTTATTTCAAGGTCCCAGAAGCCTAAAAACTCGCCTATATAGGTTTTTCGGTGCGTAGAATTCAAATTTGGCATTAGTTTTTAGGTAGCCTTTGCCCAGATAGGTGATCCTGACCACCCTCTGGGTCCGGAGGGTCCGGGCCGGGTCCATCGGCCGGACCGTCTGCCAGAAGGGGGTTGAGGTACCTAAAACATGCTCTATATATGTTTTCCGGGTGGCTGAGCTCGAATTTGGCATTAGTTTTACCCTAGCGGTTGCCCCAGAGGCATTTTACAAAAAGTTGATAGTGATTTTTTCTTTTGTGAACTTGTTCACAAAAAAAATCACCCACCGGTGGCGAACCCAGAGGACCTGGCAGGGAATCCAATATATGGTTGGATAGCTTAGAGTTAGGACATGTCACATGCATAATATGGGGTACTCGCGCAAAGTCCATAGTGAGTACCAGCAAAAATTTCAATTTTGGTCCGGAGTTGTCCGAGGGTCCGGATTTTGGTGGGTCGACTTTTTGGGCACCGTAGTCGGAGGAGTTGAGCCTCGGCAGCCAAACTTACATATGTTGGTGTTGGGACTTGTGGCTATTACCATGCAAAAAATTTTCCGGCTGCGGTTTCACTGTTAGCCGTCAGGTGGGTGATTTTTTGTGAATTTTCGGGGTGATTTTTGTGAACCTTGCTATATCCTTAACCGGTATATATAGCAATGTTCACAAAAAAATCACCCCGAAAATTCACAAAAAAATCACCCACCTAGACGGCAAACAACAAGCCGCAGAAGGAAAATTTTTTCCCTGGTAGTAGCCACAAGACCCAACCTAAACATATATATGCAAGTTTGGCTGCCGAGGCCCAACTCCTCCGGCAAGGGTGCCCGAAATAGTCGACCCACCCAAAATCCGACCCTCGGACAACTCCGGACCAAAATTGAAAATTTTGCTGGTACTCACTATGGACTTTGCCCAGCTACCCCACATTATCCATGTGACATGTCCTAACTCTAAGCTATCCAACCATATATAGCAAGCTTAACAAAAAAATCACCCGAAATTTTAACAAAAAATTTTTAAGTTAAGCTTAAAAAATTTTAAGTTTTCTTCATTTTTCATAAACTGCTCAGTTTTATGAAGTATTATTGTCAGTTTAACGAGAATCTCTTTATTATTATGACTGAGAACAGACAGACAGACAGCTGTTTACTTGCATCTAAAATCCACAGTTGTGAAAGAAAAACTTAAGCACACGGAAAAATTATTTGAAAGTTGTCACTGCTCCCAGAAACTAAGGAAACTGGGAATTGTGCCCATAGTCTGTTGAAACTTCGTTTGAAAACATTTTTTCACAATTGCTTAGTTTGGGTACGTTGAAAAGCTTATAAAAGTGTTCAAGTGGCGTTTACATGACGAAATATTCGTTAAGACAGACTACAAATGTCATAGAAACAAATTTTGAGACGCTCTGGGATGATTAGGACAGCGGAAAAAAGTCGGAAAAAACCGGAAAAAAGTACTTTTTTTCCGCTCGACTTTTTTCCGGAAAAAAACCAACCCTAGAGGGTACCCAAAAGTGACCTCACAAACGTTCATGACCGAAGTTCGAATTTCGGCTGCTATTTACTAAGGGAAAACCCTAGGGAACCCATATTGTACATGTGACATGTCCTGACTGTGGGCTATCGATACATATATAGAAGTTCCCAGTCGGACCTCTGAGCCGTCCTGGGGTGGGTGATTTTTTTGTTAAAATTTTAACAAATAAAAATCATTTTTATGTTTCGTTACTGAAGTCAGAACAGCAGCTAGAGCAAAACTATCGTCAAAATCGAGCTCAGCGACCTCGAAAACCCTTATAGCCGTTGTTTTTGAGGTTGCCTGACACTTCTGGGAGCCCAACCTGGTAACCAGCCGGCCTGGACCGTCCGACGGTAAACGTGATCCCAGAAGTCAGTATTAGCCCATAGTTACCTAAAAACTAATGCCAGATTTGAATTCAGCGCTTTCGAAAAACCCCCTAGGACATGTTTATAGCCACTTCGGACTGTCCAGTTGGTATCTGGAGGGTCCGGACGGGTCCGGCAGGGGTCACGTGACCGTGGGTCATACCCCAGCAACATACGAAGTTCTGAGTTTCTCTGCCAAAATGCCTGGAAATAGGTTATAATCACTCACAAACACGAAAAAAAACAACGTTTTAGCCTTTAAAACGGCACTTTAGAGCCACCAGACTTCATACTGGACGCTGTCGGCGGCCATCAGTGACCACTAAGACTTCGGCGTAGTCAGTTGCCTTAGTTGGAGCACTAGGTTAGCGGTTTGGGGTTCTAAATCTGGCATTTTTTAGGGTTTTGAAAGTGGGGGGGGGGCTCGCCCCCCCCTAGGGAGGGGGAAGTGGGGGGGGGGCGACCCAAATGTAAAATATACCAAAATTTTTAGCGAAAAATTAGCATTTTTAAGCTAAAAACGCAAAAAAATCGCTGTTTTTAAGCTTAAAATGAGCTTATAAGTCCATTAGTCCATGAAAAAATTTTAGACACTTTTGGGCGACCCCCAAAAAAGTGGGTGGGGGCTTGCCGCAAAGTGGGGGGCGAAAGTGGGGGGGCTCCGAAAAGTGGAGGGGGGAACCGAAAAGTGGGGGCCACTAAAAAAATGCCAGTAAATACGTTATTTAGTGCGCTCTATCCAAAGCGGATAAGAAAAAGTTGCTAGCTGCTCTCTGGGATCCGATCCGCCACTGATTTTCTTGTTAACGGGTGATTTTTTTGTTAAACCTTTAACAATAAAATCACACATTTTCGTCTACTGCTACTTACTGGTAGGTTGTAGAGCAACGAAGCTGGGGTGGTTTAAAGCTTAGCCCAAGACCTATCCATGGGTCCTCAAAGTAATCGATTTGGTTCAGTTTTGCGAAAGTTCCAGCCAAAAAAACCGAATTTTGATTTTTTTGTTAAGCTTGCTATATTGGATTCCCTGCCATGTCTTCTGGCTTCGCCACCGGCGTGTGATGTTTTTGTGAACAAATTCACAAAAGAAAAAATCACTGTCAGTCAACTTTTCGTAAATGCCTCTGGGGCAATTGCTAGGGCAAAACTAATGCCAAATTCGAGCTCAGCGATCCGAAAAACCTATATAGCCCATGTTTTAGGTACCTCAACCCCCTTCTGGCAGACGGTCCGGCCGATGGACCCTGCGCGGGCCCCCCAGACCCAGGGGGGGGCCAAAGGGGTGGTCAGAACCATTTTCTCTTGACATCTCTTAAGTTGTTGTGCGTTTTACCGTAAAAATGCTAATTTTTCCTAGGAAACTAATGTCAAATTTGAATTCTACTCACCGAAAAACCTATATAGGCGAGTTTTTAGGCTCCTGGGACCTTGAAAGGTTTGAAAACTTTTCTTAAGGGGCGTTAGGTGACCACCCTCAGTCCTCCCCTGTCCTACTTTATTGTCATATTTGTACTAACTGTCTTATGATATATACATATGCAATTATAATGCAGTATTAGTGTTGTGAACCACTGTTGAATATATGTGGAAGACAATCTTCTTCTTCTTGAAATAAAATTTTTGGTCAGTCACGTGACCCCGACCCAGGTCACTTGACCCTAGGCCAAGTCACGTGACCATTCCAGATGCGAAATTACTACACGAAATTGTTTGTTCTGTGCTTACTAGAGCAACAGAACACAAAATAAGTGGATTCCTAGCTTCCTGGTATCAATAATCAAGGTCGAGCATATTCGCCTGAGAACACACTTTGGTCCCGGGGGCCGAGAACCAAAATTCTAAGTTCAGCCTGCGCAAGAGAAACTTGGGGGTTCAAATTTTTTTACATAATAACACTATGGACTATATATGCTCTATTTATGCATAAAAAGAAAAATTTCCTAGCTATATCCTGAGATCAGATCCGGTGGTGGTTTTTTGTGAACAAGTGATTTTTTTGTGAATTCGTTCACAAAAAAATTACAAAACTTTTTTATTACTCACGCTACACAAGGGTTACCGGCATGAAATTTGTTGCATATGTGGAGGGGGTCACTACCGCGTTCCGCTGGGCTTATTCTAGTGGGGGCCCCCATAAACACCCTTCCCCCCTAAAATCGTCCCCCGTCCCCCAAAATCCCCCCAAAAAAGTGGGCGCCCCTTTTGGTACCAAATTTTGCCCTGAAAAAATCGCTCAGAAGGCCTTCAAAAATTTTCCGGCGTCGCCGGAGATTTTTACTCAAATTTTGCCCTTTTCAACACTAAATCTGCTTATTTTTGCTATAAAAATCAACTTTTATAGCATATGCCAGAAAAATAGCGCTATTTTTAGTATATTTTTCGAAACATTTTCGCCCCCCCCAAAATTCCTTGCCCCTCGGACTTTTGGGGGGGGCCCCAGAAGCCCCCCCAAGAAAAAAATCCCTAGAATAAGCCCAGGTTCCATACGTACCAAAAGTTTTTGGATCGGACTTCATTTGCGAAATTGCCAGCAAAAATTCTATTTTTGATTTTTCTGGGAACATTGCTATAAACGGAAATGGGTACTGCTACCTGGCTTTTTCCTTGGCCAAACTTTCTGGAGGGGGACACCGTTTTGGGGGGAGGTTGTTTTAAAAATGCGTAAATAATAATATTCTTTGCTGCTGAACTAAAAATTGACTAAGCTTAGAATGGCTAAAAATGCTAAAAAGGCCCTAATCCTGGTGGGTGCGATTCTGGAGGAGACCCAAGTCGGGGCCCCGCCGCCCCATTCTCCCCCCCTCCCCCGTAGAAAAAAAAGCCAGACTGGTCGGTGCCCAAGGGCCGACTCTCCTGCCATGGATGCAGTCATCATTTGAGGTGACACTCCTGGCTCTACGGCTGAGAATCCGGGGATGGGCACTGGCACCTCAAGTCCTGTCCTGTGGCAGGACGGAGATACGTATCTTCAGAACTAAATCCTTTATTCTGTACCTGTACGTATAAGTAAGGGTGTGCAGGAGCTGAGCTTTGTTAAGGGAAATGGTAAGCTGCAGAAAAGGAGTTATGGCAAAGCATTTGAATTTATCCTCAAAATAAGTTAGATACTGTAGAACTCTCCAAATTGTCTGAGCTCCAAAGAAATGGACAGTGGCCAAGGTTGGCCCTGGCTATCTATTCGCTTCAATTTTGATTTCTGGTTTTGTGGTGAAACTTTGTTGTGTATGGTTGTATATCTTTGATGTGTGTATTTTAGGATGGAGGGGCAGGAGGGAGTGGTCTGAGAGGAGAGTCCTCCGCGCCGCTGGTGGAAGCGGCCGCCCTGTTGAGACTGGCTCTGGAGGCACAGCAGGCCCAGGTCGCCCAGTCCTCTCCGTCCAGTAGTGTTCCACGGAGCGGGGCCCCGGAAGCGTCCTCCTCCTCCTCCTCTTCTGACCGACTGGCGGCTTCACTCTTTGCTTCTGCCGCGTCTGGAGCATCCGGGGGCTTCGATCCCAGTCTGCTTTTGGCAGCTCTAAATACCTCACAGCCTCAACTTCGGTCAGCTCCTGCTTCAAAACCGCCGACGGTCTTAAAGTTTGGTACGTTTCATTTCATCAGGTAGTACACAAGTACAATTAGATTTTGGACAGCTGGGCTTATTCTGGGGAAAATGTTTGTTAGGGTTCTTTTGTGGAGGATCTGATGCGGTCTGTGAAAAGTTTTCTAGCTATACGCTATTCAAGTTTGTAGCAGTTCTTTCTTTTGCTCGGACACTTTTGCGCTATTCTGTGTGCAGCCCCAAAATTTCTTCGCAATTTGTTGAGAAAGTAACTCGAATCCTGGGAGGCGACCCAGGTTGGAGGCGAGAACCGCCCCACCCCTGTCGGAAATAGCCAGCGTTGACATGTTGACTGTGTTTGTGTTTTGTTTGCGTTGCAGGAGCTAGTGAGAGTCAAGTGATATCTTTGCTGAGTCACCTGGGCTTCGACTTCAACCTGGAGCAGCGACGAGGACTGATGGAGTCCGCGATTCGAGAGCTGGAGGAGAGTCTCCAGCTGTTAGCCTCCGTCAACGACCGGGCTCTCGACGTCGTCACCCACTATCTCAGACAGCTGAACGAGTCCGGGAATCTCACGGGAGATCAACCGGATCAGGAGTCCATCTTTCTTCAGATGAATGCTCTTGCCAGTTCATCTCAGTTTGGTATATTGTTTTCCTTAGTATAAAACCTGAAGACAAAACTCATATGTGTTTTACATGCGACGAAGGAGCACTTTTTGTTCTTTGTTGTAATTGGATGGCTTTGTTGGGATTTGAAGGTGGGGGGCAGGCGGGAAAAGAGGTAAGGTTCTAGTACTTGTCTTGCGGCCTGAGAAATTCTCTATCTCTGAAAACCTAATATACAGTTCTTTCGTAGTGTGGAATATCAGTCAGTCAAACGTGCTAAGCCTAAGTATAAGGATCTAAAATTACAGTAACCTTCTAGATTTCACAGTATCTCTACATTATTTTACAGTATTTCTACAGTAGGCCTACAATAATCTAATGTACAGTGTGAAGTTGGCGATACATGTGTAAAAGCGGTTATACATGTGAAGTTTCAAGATTCTAGGGCCACCTTTGGAGGAGGGAGACACTTCATTTGAAACCATTACTTCAAATTTTGTGTATTTTGATGACCAGATGACAACTAAAGACATCGTTTATTCGGAAGGAAAGGGAAAATACGTAGTGTGGGGTAAAAATAATGGAGTTTACTAAAGTCTGACCAAAAAATGTAGGGAGCGAAATTGTTTTGTTTATACTGAATTACCGGTACATTTTTGCTGCAGCAATGTATATATTTTCTGAACCGTCATGGCACGAACTTTCTTTTGGTTGAAAAAAATTTTTAAAAAAATTAAAATTCATCAAAAGAAGCCGATTTTTTAAGTTTTGAAAGATCAGTAGAAGCCAGGAACTAGCCGTTCGGTGAAAAATTAGCCCATGTCCCAGACATTTTGAATCCCGAATATCAGCTCATTTCGTCAAAAATTGCGATAGTTATTCAATTTTTTTGATTTTCAAAATCCTTTGATCTTTGCCGCTTTTCCAACTTTGACTGGCTATTACTCGCGCCTCACTCAATGTAAAAATTTTTTAATTGGATTTTCAGGACCGCTTACGTGTCAGCTTTCATGTGATATATGTCGTTTTTCAAAATTTGAAAATTGATTTTTTCGAAAAATACCACTTTTTGACCCAAAATTTCGACAAAAGTGGGTAAAATAACATTATCATAAAGTTTAATCTGAGCTGAATCCAACAATATAAAGTTTTCGTGTCTACGGCTTATATTGCACCCGCAACGAATTTTTAAACAATTTCTCTTTTTAGCCGGTTTTTGGCTAGTTTACTATTTGCGGCAAATCAATGCACAATATAGCACAACTTGTCAGAAATCAGCTGAAATACGAAATTGTTTAAAAATTCATTGCTGGGGCAATTTAAGCCGTAGCCACGAAAACTTTATATCGTTGGATTCAGCTCAGATTAAACTTTATGATAATGTTATTTTTACCCACTTTTGCTGGATTGGCATTGTCGAAATTTTGGGTCAAAAAGTGGTATTTTTCGAAAAAATCGATTTTCAAATTTTGAAAAACCACATATATCACATGAAAGCTGACACGTAAGCGGTCCTGAAAATCCAATTAAAAAATTTTTTGCATTGAGTGAATCGCGAGTAATAGCCAGTCAAAGTTGGAAAACGGCAAAGATCAAAGGATTTTGAAAATCGAAAAAATTGAATAACTATCGCAATTTTTGACGAAATGAGCTGATATTCGGGATTCAAAATGTCTGGGACAAGGGCTAATTTTTCAAAGAACGGCTAGTTCCTGGCTTCTACTGATCTTTCAAAACTTAAAAAATCGGCTTCTTTTGATGAATTTTAATTTTTTTAAAAATTTTTTTCAACCAAAAGAAAGTTCATGCCATGGGGATTCAGAAAATATATACATTGTTGCAGCAAAAATGGACCGGTAATTCAGTGTAAACAAAACAATTTCGCTCCCTACATTTTTTGGTCAGACTTTAGATAATGGTTTTCCTGGCGAACCAAGGCTACTTAATGCTGAGCTTGTGGCGCCAAGCGTTATATAGAGCGGCCATCTTCGTGTTGTCAGGATAAAATCTGTAGCTTATGTTTTGACAATCTTTATAAGAAGCTTCTTCCGGATCCAACGAAATTGGGGAATCTGTTCAATCTCTGCACGTTTTCACGTTTATATGTGTAAGAACTAACGAATATTCTAAAGAAGTTTCTAAATTTTGATGTTAGCTAAAATAGTGAAACCAACCACCTTCCCCCCCTTCAATTCCGGAGAAAGATTTCGAAAATTTATGGTTAAAATGCTAACACTTATATATCGGATTTTGAGTTTTATAAGGAGTTCGGAATATGTATTATGTAGGGGCGCGATAGCGCCCCTACATAATTTGGGTATAAAGGCGTCTGCGCGGCCCCCTGGAGACCGTGTTGGCTTGGTGCCAACTAATTAGAGGTCCGGCGGTGGTAAAAAGGTTACCATCGTAAACAACTCGAGTAGTATATACTACAAGTACCACCATACTTTTGGTTTCGAATTCGAAACTTCGAATTTTTGCACTAGGCGATACCGTGCGTTTGTTTTTTTCCTCGATGAATAACGCTTATTGGAAATGCATTTTACGGCTAAGTGTTGGAACGATGTGGGCATTTTGGCACCATACTACTATTATGTGTTGGCAGACAGGATCCCCCCATGCTACCTTTTTTTGGTCATTTTGGCACCTGGCCAATTTTGGCTCTGTGCCAAGGTCCCAAAGTCGAACTTTCGCTATTTTTCGCAAATTTTGGTCACACTTTTCTGGAACTGGGTAGAAGTTGGAAGTCCCACTTTTACTAGAAATGGTCTAAAAGTCACTAAAAATGGCGTTTTTCGGCCTTGGGGTGGTGCCCATTTATAGTAAATCAGCGTCGCTGAAAACGATGAGCATACTGCCGATACCGCCCGAAGTGACCACTGGTCAGCATGGCTCCCGTGGTTCCTCGCCCAGGGTCAAAGTTGGGAAAACTCCCTCTAAACAGCGTTTTTCGGCGTTTTGGTCGGGGGCATATATAGTAAATCGACTACGCTCGTTTCAATGGGCATATCGCCGAAACCGACGGAAGTGACCACTGGTCACTACAGCCTACGGGGCCTATTGACCACTGGTCAAACGGCCTAAACTGCGGTTTTCGGCGTTTTGGTCGGGGGCATATACAAGTAAATCGACTACGCTCGTTTCAATGGGCATATCGCCGAAACTGACGGATGTGACCACTGGTCACTACAGCCTATGGGGCCTATTGACCACTGGTCAAACGGCCTAAAACTGCGTTTTTCGGCGTTTTGGTCGGGGGCATATATAGTAAATAGACTACGCTCATTTCATTGGGCATATCGTCGAAACCGACGGAAGTGACCACTGGTCACTACAGCCTACGGGGCCTATTGACCACTGGTCAAACGGCCTAAACTGCGGTTTTCGGCGTTTTGGTCGGGGGCATATATAGTAAATCGACTACGCTCGTTTCAGTGGGCATATCGCCGAAACCGACGGAAGTAACCACTGGTCACTACAGCCTACGGGACCTATTGACCACTGGTCAACGGCCTAAAACTGCGTTTTTCGGCGTTTTGGTCGAGAGCATATATATATTGTAAATAGGCTACGCTCGTTTAGCATGGCACTGTTCAAGCTCCTTGTATCCATTACCGCATTGCTGGAAAGGGATCCTTTAAAATGACAGAAGGACAAGAAATAAAAATCATCATATCCTTAGACCTCTCCTAGTAGTAGAGCCTGCTGTAGTTCAACACAACAAAATGATGATACTTTATGTATATATAATATCATAGGGGTCGCGGCAGCGACCCCTATAATATGTGTGAAAAGTGGCTGGAGACAGTGTAAAATAAGCTGCGCAGAAGCTGCGCAAAATCCTGCGCAGATCCTGCGCAGATTTCATGCCCAAATTGTAGAGCACATCGAGTTTAGTATGTCTGTGAAGTTTCAGCCCCGTATCACTTACCGTTAAAAAGTTGCGCCCCGGACCGGTTATGGCGGCGATGTTTTTTTTTTTCCGGTTTCTCCTATTTGATGGTTGTATTGTACATAATGTTCGCCGCTTTCACGTGATCTGCAGCGGTGGGTCAACCTAAAGGGCTATGGGGTCTAGTAGTACCCTCTAAAGAATTTAAGAATCACAACTTTTTTTGCGCCGCAGCTGCGCCACAGCGCCGCAGTGGCGCCGCAAAGTCGGCTCATAGCGAAAAGTGACCATTTTTGTGGTCGTCGCTCAGGTCGAACGTTACGAGCTGGAGCTGATTTCTTTTTATATTCAGAAATTACATATATTGAACTAACTAACGGTCCAGGTTGCGTTTCTCTATCGCTTCCCTAGCGACCACAGTGGCCCGTCAAAGATGGCGAAAATTCGAAAAATGAAAAATCGAAATTTCTCGCTATCTATTTAACTTTGAACGCTCAAATCTTCCATACAATGGTTTTCTGGCACGGAGAATCGATTCCCGCAGTCAGTTTTACCGTCAGACCCACCCATCTTGCTGGGCTGGTTCCACTTTGCCGTCGGGAGGGTCAAGTCGGAAACCGCTTCCTGGAGGTCCATAGTAGGCTTTAGCTGGCCTCTCAAAACTTTGTCTATAGGAGTTTTCTGGTGCGCCCAGCTCATTCCCGGTGTCCTTTTTGCCGTAGGACTCATCCATCTTGCAGTGCTGGTTCCACTTTGCCGTCTGGAGGGTCATGTCGGAAACCGCTTCCTGGAGGTCCATAGTAGGCTCTACCTGGCCTCTCAAAACTTTGTCTATAGGGGTTTTCTGCTGTGCCCAGCTCATTCCCGGTATCCGTTTTGCCGTCCGACGTACCTATTTTGCTGGGCTGGTTCCACTTTGCCGTTTGAAGGGTCAGTCGGGTGGGGGGTCAAGTGGTCGAAAATAAAATTTTTCAAAAGCGGTCAAATTTGGTACCAAATGAAAGCCCTAAGCGAGCTGAGCAACTTTTGTCATAGAACTGCATGCTCAAAGTGGCTGTAGAGTGCTGTGGTGGGGTGGGGTGGGGACTTAGGCGATTTTCGGTCAAAAATGAAAGTTTTCAAAAGTGGTCAAATTTGGTACCAAATGAAAGCCCTAAGCGAGCTGAGCAACTTTTGTCATAGAACTGCATGCTCAAAGTGGCTGTAGAGTGCTGTGGTGGGGTGGGGTGGGGACTTAGGCGATTTTCGGTCAAAAATGAAAGTTTTCAAAAGTGGTCAAATTTGGTACCAAATGAAAGCCCGCATCGAACTGAGCAACTTTTGTCATAGAAGTGCGTACCTAAAGTGGCTGTAGAGGGCTGTGGTGGTGTAGGGGGGGGGGGTTACTTCGGCGATTTTCGGTCAAAAATGAAAGTTTTCAAAAGTGGTCAAATTTGGTACCAAATGAAAGCCCGCATCGAACTGAGCAACTGTTGTCATAGGAGTGCGTACCTAAAGTGGCTGTAGAGGGCTGTGGTGGGGTAGGGTGGGGACTTAGGCGATTTTGGGTCAAAAATTAAAATTTTCAAAAGTGGTCAAATTTGGTACCAAATGAAGGCCCGCATCGAACTGAACAACTTTCGCCATAGAACCACCCGCCCAAACTTGCTGTGTCGGATTTATATACTTGCTTTCTCAATCGGAATTTAAACGACAGACATAGGCCCAACACACATATTATCCCCTTTTGTGCGGAGCATTTTTGTTACTTGTATATATTCCTAGCAGCTAGTCTAACAGTACATGCAAACAGCTATATCCGATGAGTATTCAACTGCTTAAATTTTTTATTGACTGACATTCATAGCTCTAAGCTAAGACGAAACGTGAAATCCCGCGAATATGGGTTGTTCGGCGAAGCTGTGTCCATACTAATTCGCTCACAACCTAGTCCTCTTTTATTTTTTAACCTAGCCCCATATTAAGCATTTTAAGGACTAGTCCTCTCTTGATTTTGCAACCTCACCGTCACCCATATTACTTTTTCATGCTCCAGAGGAGCATTTTTATTTCTTGTATAGTGGGTAGTGGCTGGCTTCTCTAGTTGTGGGCGGCCCTTGCTCCACTCTGCTCAGTAAAAATTGGCCATACTGGGCAGTGCGAGCTATCCACGAAGTGAGCTATATACAATGCGAAAGTCAAATCTCGGAAGCGCGACTATTGCTTGTTCCCTGGTTAGTCCCACAATCAGGTCAGTCGGACATAACAAGCGGTCCGTGTACAAAAATAGTGCACTTTTGTAATCTTGCACAATGCTCCTTCGGTTCTTACATTTTGTTATTGCGGTTCTTATATTTTGCGTACATACTGCTATTTCTGTACCTCAACAGTATATACATAATCTGGCCTTTTCCTAGGCAAAAATTTCTGGGGGGGTCTCCCTCCCCCAGGTCGGGGGGGGGGGGGCTTGGATTTCTTGGGGGCAGTGGCGCACATAGAAAATTTTTTCGCGGGGGGCGGACCTCAGACAAATTTGGGGGGTCTGGGGGGCGAAGCACCCCAGAAGTTGAAAAATTTTTGAAAATTGGGTTAGAAAAGCAAAATTAAGCAAAATTTCATAAAATTTTTGAAAATTTTAAAAAGCTGCTATTGAAAGGTTTAAAACGCCGAAATAAGGGTAAATTAAGCAAAAATAAAGTTGATTTCGCGCCGAAGGCGCGCAAATTTTTGAAATTTTATGTCCGCGATGCGGTCGGACAATAAAATTTTTCCTTTACATCTGGTTTCGGGGGGGGGGCGGCCGCCCCCCCTTAAGGAGGCGCTTGCATTACCGGGAACGGTTCTGCTGAGTTTATTTTCCAACGAATCTATTTCATACCTTCAGCATAGGTAGCTGGTGCTAAATGCTAGCAATATGTAGAATTTGAATAATCCAGTGCTTGGCTTGCGACTTACACAAGAGGGATAAGCTGAAATTTTCAAAACGCTGTCACTCATTAACGGCTGAATGAAATTAGCTCAAATTTGGCACAAATGCGTAAATGAACATAACGCAGGGGCAATTTTTTCAGTTTTTCGATTTATGCAGTTTTGAGTACGTATTTTATGAATATTCGAAACATTTGAAAGTCAATATCTCACGGAATATACGATTTAAACAAAAACTAAAAAAATTGCCCCTGCGTACCCGTCAAATAAACGTGCATGCAAAATTTAAGCGAGTTTGGTCGCAACATTTATGAGAAAATCAAATTGAAAAATTTCGCACTAATCGCTTCAGTTTTTCGCAAATATTATGCTTTTAATAAGTCGCATAGTGTATTTCATGAAATAATAAACAAATCCAACACAAAAGCAACGTGAAAAGCCCTGCAGAATTCATTTTCGAACGATAGATTTTTACATTGGCATTCGCCTTGAGAATGGTAATCGTAACTTTGTCATTTATTCAACCGCCTGTAACTTTTGATTGCAACCACGTACAGGAGAGAGATGCACATCGTTGTAACGGGCTTTTTATGCTCTTTAACCCAGTGCATTCGACGTTGTCGTTTGCAGCTTTAATAAAATTTCGAAATTTTAAGCCATACCGGTAGCTACCCAAGCACGTGGTCTCCGTTGCCGAAATTTTGTCAAAAGATGCCCCGCCAACCAAAGTAAGTTTAGTTGGGATTTCTTCAAAATTGAGCTATCGGTCTAAATTTCATATCTATAATCCCGATAATGCAAGCGCTACCTTAAGTGCGCCCCTGCTTGGGGGGAGAAACATTTTTCAAAAAATGCCTAAAAATAGCTATTTTTCGCTGCTGAGCTAAAAAATTAACTATTTTTAACTTAAATGCAACACAAATGAAGGGGAAGCCCAAAATCCGGGGGATTTCGGTTGTGGTTTTTGATTTGCTCTGCCCTTTGGGCCAGGCAGGAACGGTTTTGAGGTTTGCTCCCATGTGGTTGTCTTGAGTTGTTGCGGATTCTCCCCACGGATCTGGTGGTTTTTATTTCAACAATGGACATTAAATGTTACTGTTGTGTCATTTGTGCTGTATTGTTTATTTTAACCGCTTTTTGAAAATCCTTATTTAATGTCCAAATGAGCTCTCTTTTGTTAATGGTTTTTAATTTGATCGTTGCATCTATTTTAAGCCAAAATTCAGCCGATTTTGACACATTTAGGCATGTCCCCAGGTAAAGTTACTTTGGTTTTTTGTGAAAATCTTCTAGAATTTTTGCTTCCACTTCTGGTCACTGGGCCCCCGGCTATTTATTCGAAGGATGTATACCTTGTATTATCTTGTTTGTTACCTATCATCTCTGTGTCATTTTTTCTAGATGAAGTAGTAGGAAGGCGGGTGGGAGATTTATGTAGTTTAAGTTTTTTATTTGTGTGGAATTAGCCTATTTTGTACATTTATAAACTGGTATCCCTGGAATCTAAAACATTCCTAGTAGTTCAGTTCGAAGAAAAAATTAAAACGATTGGCACTTTGGCTGCCGGAAGGCCGTTCCTCTTGCGTTTTAATATATTTCAGGAGACTGGAAGCTGATTGATATTTTGTCTCTACTCCGAGTCTCATCCACAGAAGCTATCGGACGAGTGACGCTAGATTTGCTCGAATTCGCAAAACTCCGCCGGAATCGTGGCGTCAGTCACCCCCATTTATGTCTTACTTACTTACTTGCTAGCTTGCCAGCGATGTAATTATTTCACGTTTTTCGCAAAGAAGGAAAGCAAGTTGCAATCAACCAATTGGGCATTCTTCCACTTGGCACGTGTGAAGGTTTTGAAGCGGGGGCACTGGAATCTTCTCCGCCGGGGGAAATCCGATGGAGAAGGACCCCCATCAACTGGAGATCCCACCGGTGTCTGCTGGCATCCCTCTAGTCAAATGCTGCCCAGTGGATGGACCTGTTCTGTGTTCCTATTCCTGGTTTCCTTTTGTGGTCTGCGATGCCAAGACGTGTGCTGGGGTGTGGAGGTGGACAAGGTTGGGAGTCTTGGTGTCGCCCGAATGCCGGGACTTGTCCTATCTCGGTCTTGGGATCTTGGTCTCGGTCTCGTTCTTGATCTCAGTGCTTGTAAAATTTTGGTCTCGCCCAACCCAAAGGTATGCTCCTAGTACCGCTAAGTAAGAAGAAAACGAAAAAAGTATAGAACTATAAAATGAAATTAGTCTCCTTGGAAAATCCGCATGAACACGGATCCCACAGATGTTCCTTGACCAACGGCGATAGATTTATGCCTTCTCCGTGTGCATGACACCCGATATCGCAACACATACATGAAACCCCTGTCCTTAAGTTCTGCTACCGGGCTGGTGAGCCCAGCCATTTTATCTTGTCGTGAATATGATCGGCAAATACAGCAGCAACAACAGCATCGAAAAAAGCTACGGAAAGTCCCTCAAAGTCACGCCTAATCCAGGACGGACGGCTCTATAAAACAACGTGCGCCACTGGACGAGGGCCAGAAGCAGCCTGCGTGCAAGGGGCGGCTGAATCTGCGCCAGTATTCCTGTGCTGGTCGATCCAGCATGACAGGATCTCCGTTTGACCGTTACGTGCCCCTGGAAGAGCAAACGGAGGTGATCCTGCTATCAGTCTCTGCTCATACCCGTCGATAAACGGTACACGTCGGAGGAGCTCCTGCGCTCCTGTGCCATCGACACAATTCGCGTTCGACATGCCAGCTGCAGCCGTATAATCTACACGGACGACTCAGCGACCAGCGAAACGGCCGTTGGGGATCCAGAGGACTCTACCATCCTTGAAACGAAACAACAACGGGGCCGGGCAACCACGAGTTCCTTCGAGCTAGAGCTCCTCGTCGTAGAGCTCGCCGTCCGCCTGACGGCCGACGCCATCTCAGCACTGAGGCTACTGTCATCTGCTCCAACAGCATGGCCGCTATCAGTGCCCTATCCAGCTCCTCCTTCTGACACCGACGTCCCCAACCTACAATGGAGTGGCTGGACGGGGCGAGAGTTGCTGCAGTATCCCTCTCCAATGAGTGCCGGCTCACATGGAAGTCGCCGGCAATGAAGCGGCGGACCACGCCGCGAAAGAGGTGGCACAGAGCACTGCGCCTACGTCTATATCTCGTACCCAGCTGCTCTCGCCTGCATCAAACGTCGGATCCAGGACCCTCCTCCTACCTAGCCGGCAATCGCTACGGCCTACTCATCTGGCATTGACAACGCCACTGTCGGAATGGGACGTCACGACCGGGTCCTCCTGGCACATGCTTCGTGCAGGGCACTGTCGACGCTTTGCTGCCTACCGGGCTGTTATACAACCCGGTTTCGACCCCACATGCAGAAGGAGCGGCCAGGAGCCCCAAACCCTTACCCATTGGCTCGTTGACTGCCCAGCCATGGTTCAGACCCGATTGAAGTTCCTGGAGCAACGACCCCTTCCCTCTAAATTCTTTGCGATAATCCAGTGGGTGTGGTGGCATTAGCGCGGGCCACTCTCTCAGCGGTCGATGCTTCTGCCGACCTCAACAGCAACAACAACAGCATTAGTGTTAGTCCAGCACAATCTCTGTAGCATTTACCAATTACCAGGTAATGCGAACTCTAGCGAGGAGGGGCTCCTCTTGCTGAAAGATGAACGACTCCGTGTCCTAAATGTTTCAGTCTATACGTATCAGCGATTCTGAGCTGCGTTGCGAAGAAACATTGATGTGTTCAACGAGTAAATGGCTAATGTCTTGAAAATATTTTTCCATAAGTCGCCACGATGTTTTTGGTTTAGCGTTTTATGTGTGCCCAGTGATGTTTTCTGGATCTTTTTGCCCATTTTCTTCTTTGATGTATTTCTCAATAACGTCAACCCTCAGATAGCACCTCTCTCCGAACTTGTCTAATCCTCTGTCAGGGTTTCGGGTGAAGGAGCTTTATGGCGCTGAAGGACGTGAATGGCCACGTGTGTTAGTAGCCCCCAACCCGTAGTTGATAGAGGGTGGAACAGCTGGATCTAGACAATCAAATTCCCGGGGCCACGTTGTGGCTGGGCTCGGGGTTATGTTCTGTCCTGCATTCGCTACGTTCTCCCAACAATACTTAAAACGTAAACTTAATCTCAATATAATAATACAATCATATATATTAATATAAACCATAAACCATAGTATAAACTAAACCAGTCATCAGCCTGTATATATAGTTCGAAGGATACTAAAACCTAAAATTCCTCACTGACCTTTATGATAGATACAAGACCGCACCAGTGTTGTTTTGCTCAAGAACTCGTGTAATTACACACTTTTTCTGGAAAATAGCAAAAACTTTTTGACGGCGGTGTAACGTCGCATCATAATTTTGGACAAATTTTGCCATATGGTCGAAGTTTTTTCCAATGCGCATTCATCTGTTTCCACATATTTACCGTTTCTGGAGTTCTTCGCCCCCCCCCTCCCCATACCCCCCTTTTGCACCATGTCTTAAATTTTACTTTTGGTAGTATTTAAGAATAAGTTCGTGTACTAAAAACGCGAATATACACTGGGTTTTTTGCGCCACAAACTGCGAAATTACGCAATTTTTTTTCTGAAATACGCAAAAAATTTTGGGCCGTTGCGCCACAGTACGCAAAAATTTTTGAGCCAAAATATGCTTAAAACTGCGATTTGGAGTCGAAAATTTTAAAATTCTCCTAATTTTTGCTGGGGGCTGCCGCCCTCAGACCCCCGCCTTGTGTGTACATTTTGCTTATTTGAGTTTATAGTCAGACCCGGGAAAAAACACCCCCAAATAAGGGTAAAAAAACGTGGCCGCCCTGGAAGCCTGGTAGACCCGGCGAGTCCCACTAATGTGTGATAATATAGCGCCACCCTAGATGACCTCAAACTATAAGTATGAGACCCCTGGACCAAATAGAAAGTTTTCAGTGTAATTTCAAAGTTGACCTCCCAAAACCAATTCATTATAACTTTGGTTTTTTTGGCCAAATATACTAAATTTGATGCGCTCTTTCATCTGGAAGCATCAAATCTACTCTAGCGCCAATATTTTGGGGTGATTTTTTTACCACAAACCAATTTTTTTACCATTTTGTCGGGTAAAAAAATCACCGATTTTTCTATTCATCTGAGAATCTGTTGTGCTAGGAAAGATTTTAATGCCTGAATCGATAGAGGGCAGTGCCAGGCACTTACATGCAAAACCGCTTCCAGATTGGCCAACATTTGCGAAAGTTAGAGGCTAAGTAGAAAACCCTTTTTTTATCCCGGGTCTGACTATACTCCAAAACTTTATGGTTGTTTATTGTTGATTGATGTTGATGCTAAAGCGTTGTATTGTATCTGCTATGTTTTGTTTTCCACTATATAATTCAAAACTGCCTTTGCAAAATTGTTTGGGGCATCAAAGCATTGTATACAACACATCAAGTGCAGGAACCGTACGTGGATTAAAAAATGAAAATTGTAGGTGTATATAATCTGTTCAGCTCTCCGAAACTTACCCCTCGCACGTGGCCGCACAATTTTCTTGGAACACACGAAAATGGACGGTTCCTGTAGTTTCTTGAAAACTGAAAAGTTTTGAAGTTTTGAACTTACAAAAGACATTCTTGAAAAATGTTTGCGCCTTTCTGGCGTGGCGAAACGATAAATTAAGCATTAAAAATGCTTTAAAAGGTTAAATAAAGTACAAAATAACACTAAAATCGGTTTTTTGAGCGAAAACAGGCGTGGCGCAATTTTTTTCCAAATTACGCAAAAAAATTTAGGGGCACTGCGCCACGGACCGCAAAAAGTTCGGACGAAAAAACACAGTATATACACCAAAAATTTTCAGTTTTTGAAGTAAAATTTAACTGGTTCCTTGCAACATTTTGTGCTACTGGAGGAAGAAATTTCGAAAAACTGCTCCTTGGCGCACTGGCGTTTTCCTTCGTTCTATTAAGTCAAAACCAATAAATGCAGATCATCGTTGTAACTGCTCGATTTTTTAATTTTGTCGATCTGATTTGGTGAAACTTCTCCAAATTTTGCTGTAAATAAGATTTTTAAATTTTACTTATAAAGAAGAGGCAGGGTGGCTCTCAGGAGTTTCGACCCCTTTTGGAGTGACAAAAGGAAAACTTGCTAATTTTACATCGAAACCTACCATTATTCAAGAATTCGAACCAACGGCAGGTTACTTTACTGAAAATTTTAAACATCCAATGCACCATTTTTTGGCAAAAATGCAAAAGTTCTTCAATTTCTTTAAGGGGGGATATAGCCCCCAGACTCTCCATTATATTTTACTTTGCACCTCTCTTTTCAAAATCCTATGTGCGGTCTCGGATAGATTACAGAGTTTCTTTTGAACCTTCTCAATTGTCTTACTATCTTATTTTAGCCATGGGTACCAAACCTTAGATGCATATGACAATATTGGTAGAACATACGCCTTATATAATCTAATTCTCACCGATTAGTCATCCGAAGTAAAATTGCCTAACGTTATAGTTAAAACCGACAAAGCCGTTTTTGCAATACGTATGTCGTGTCTTTTTTACATGAACTTTACAACACTGTAGGGGATTCTTCATTCCATTTTCTTGAACCCTATATGAACTGCAAACTTCAGATTCTAACCCACCCACACACAAAGATCGGAGCATCCATCAGAATTTATCATGGTATGTCCATTGAAAGTAATGATTTCTTTCTTTATATATTTCTCCCAATATGCTAAATAATATACTTAGCCCATGAGACCGACCGTTGCCAATCTTCAACCCATTCAGAGAAGCCCTACAAAAAGATAGTATTATTAAATTTCTTTCTAGTGCTATTTCAGCAAACAGTTGCATGTGCTCCCTATAGGCAGCACAATTTGCAGATCCTAACAAGCAAAATACACACACACACACACACACACACACACACACACACACACACACACACACACACACACACACACACACACACACACACACACACACACACATATATATATATATATATATATATTAACAAGGGTACCGATTCCTGAGGGGTCCTGTACCTGTTTTAGGCCAAATTTTACCCGCCCTTGTACCTTACCTCAAATTTGGGGGGAGGGTCCAAGCAGAACATTTCCTTGAAAAAGTACAATATTTGCAAATTTTAAGCCGAAATTAGCGATAAATTAGCTGTTTTACGGCCATTTTAAAGCAAAATAAGTAGTTTTTCGCGATTTTTTGGTAATTTTTCGAAATTTTAAAAAATTTTAGCTATTTTTGGCTAAAATTTCCATTGATTTTTAGTTTGACCTGCCTTTTCTGGCTCTGTCCCTTGTCCCTTGGCCATGATTTTGCTAGCCCTTGTACCGAACCTCCAATTTTTGAGGGGTCCCGTACCCCCTATACCCCCCCCCCTTGTTAAGGTATATATATCAAAAACGGTTGGGCCAGCAACGGAACCCAGAGGTATATACTATCTTTCTATCATTTACTCGCGGTTAAAGGTTTCATCTAGACTGCTGAGTATGCTGTAAATCGTTGCTTCTAACCACTGGCTCTCATCTGAAACGATGCAGGAAATATTTAACGCTACAACCTCTTTTAAAGTTTTTGGTATAATTAACGAAATGAACATGTCCGCAAAATCGGGGTTTTTAAAACAAAACTATTTTAGAAAAGCATTGAATTATATGTATTACTCTCGTATATATATGTCGCTAGAAATGTCAAGTTCTGTGCACGGGTAATCTGTTTTCATTCGACCGTATGTTCGGAAGATTATATATACAAGTTGTATTCGCGATATGGTATATGTAACTGATATCTGCTGATCATTGTGTTGTGTATAAAATTATTTTGGGTGTGTTTGTTCCTTATGTATATGTCATGATGGTCAAGTGATGGAATCGGAATAACAGCTTTAAACGTTGAGAAGCTATTGGAACTAGCATTTCGTCGACAGTTTATTTTCCAACCCTGCATGGAAATTATTTCTTTTGTCACAACGTGACTAGTTTCTTTCCATCGATTTTGTGGCATTTACAAGCTGCAACCTGATATATATGCAACAAATTCATGCACGCATAGTTATTCCAAAGTATCCTGGGACTAAACTTACTAAAGTAGTCACTTATCAAGGATTTCCAAGTAGTCTGAGAACACAGGCTGCAGCTTTATTCTGTTTCTACATTGTAGAGTTCTCTATTAGAGATGACACTGTTTCCAGCCATTAGATTAGGTTCAAACGAGCGTATATATAGTCATTGTCGTTCCAAGAGTAATTGTCGTTCAAATCTTGATATTTATGAAATTAGCGTAGCCACCATCGTAAAAAGGAAATTTCAACGCCAACGATTTGGCTCTTGGCGTCAGCTAGACAACCACCTCTCTTGGATAACCACCTCTCTTGGATAACATTGTGTTAGAGCGCTCTGTAACTCTTTAACGCTCTGTCTTGAGCGACTGCAGCTTAGCGGAATATGATGATGACAGGATACCAACCCAATGTGGACTGCTTCAGCGTACAAGTCTGAATGCTAATGAATTGAGATGTCTCCTGTCTCCCGTTACAGTAATGTGTGTGCACGAAAACGACGTAATATTTCCAGAAGCTGACCCGCATTAGATTAACTGACTAACATTCCTTTTGTAAGACCATCTGTTGTTAAAAGTTTGTTTGAACAAAATTGTTGGTATATACCTATTTGTTTATTTTGTAATTCCAACTGTATAAATTCGTTTGTTTACACGGTTTTCACCACATTTTTTCACAAAATGCTTCGATATATGTTAAAATTACCGTAGGAATCACGTAATGCATTACGTTTGCAACCCTTTAAAGATCTTACAAAAATACATTACCAAATTCTTCCTCTTCTCTTTATTTGCCCATTGTAGCAACAAATACTCTAAAATTTGACCTCTAGTATTTTTGACACACTTGATAATGTCTGCGAAATGTAGAATTGTTTTAATGTTTTAGTGAAAAGTGGTTATGAGAAGGCACTAGAAGCTCTTGAGAAAACGACCAAACAAGTGAAACTGGTATCATTTTTGGCTTCAAAATCTCATGACCCTGAAAGAAATTCTTTGTATGCGTATATATTTTATTGTATTGATATTAGGATTCTTGTTTTCATTCATATGCTTCATTTCTTGGAAAGAATTGCCGCTGAGATATATAGTTTTACAATATTTATTTCGCTTTTTATACTGAATTTAAGATTTTAAGCAAGTATGTACTAACTTTTTTCGTAACCATACGACGACGTGTGTCGTACTTTGTGAACCACTTGGTTTTCCGACCATTTTTAGAAGGAAGTGTTTATTCAATACTCTCATGTTTGACTCAGTTTTGATTTGATTTATTATTTCAGAAGCTTAACCGATCCGACTCCGGATGTTCTGGAAAATGCCCACTCCGACTACGTGCGGTCATGCGCCGCAAGTGCAACGCTGCGGGAACTACCAACCATGCATGAAGCGAATGTCCGCTCCAACAGCCGAAGCCGCAGCAAGTCACATACGTCATCGGCTACGTCTAAACGTCGAAGCCGATCTCGTGACCGCCGCGAGCGACATAGACGAACTACATCTCATGGAGTCAATCGCCCTAGAGATCCAAGACTCCGATCCAGGTCATCATCGCGTTCTCGGCATGGCGCTCATAGTTCTCGCACGAGTCAGTCTGGCCGACAACAGTCCGTTGATATGGACATATCATCCGAAGACGATGAAGATGGCGGAACGGCTCCTGACCGTTCAGAATCTCCTCGTCGGTCGATCCCAACTGATGGGTTCTTGCCACCTGATTCCTTTATTCTGTTTTGTGCTGAAAATGTTAAACTCTATATTTTTCATCGGCGTCGCTGGACTGATCGAGGGTTTGGATGCTTGAACTTGGTGTTTAATCGTACTTTTCAAAATGTGCTTATACTAGGTTATCGATACTACACATTTCGGCTGATGTGCAATGAATGGGCGACACGAGGAATGCAATTTCATCGAATTGGCATTCGGACTATTTGTTGGTACGTGCCATTATATATTTCTGTCAGTGGTTTTGTTTACTCTATATTTGCATTTGTACTTGCATTTTTGCAGTACTACTTAGTCCAACTATATAATGGTAAGCACCAAGTAAGCCTAAGAAATCTACTGATTATGTAGTCGAATGCCTGCACCCTTGAGGCCCAATGTAATGTAGTCAGGATACTTCTGAAACTAGTGAAAAGTAAGTAGCAGTTTATTTTTCAAAGTTCAATTTCAAAATGGCTGTCAACGCCGAAATAAGGATTATATACTTTAATTGTAAGGATTGATTTTAATTTAATTTAATCTTACTATAGTCCAAACGCTTAAAAGTGAGTGCAGTGGTCCAGTCTCTTAACATACAACACGCCCCATCTGCTGCTGTGAGTTGGAAGATCTGTCAACTTCAACTTCAGAATTGTACCGCCTTTGTAGCAAAAAAATCAAAAGAATCTGCGTACAGCAGCAGCAACCTGTGTGTAGTGCTTTGAAAACGCTCAAGAAACTTCGAATTAGACAACAACCAAACCAAACACGACAACCAAAAACACCGATTGTTTGTTATGGCAAGTCGCATATATTATATATATTCAAATTGCAACTGTTTTGTAACTGCTTTTTTGTTTTGAACACAATGCTTGCACCGGTATATATAATATATGCGACTTGCCAAAACAAACAATCGGTGTTCTGGCTGTCGTGTTTGGTTTGGTTGTTGTCTAATTTGAAGTTTTTTTTGAGCGTTTTCAAAGCACTAATTGCAAACCTCAAACATAAACCTACTTATAGTGCCAAACAATTTGCTACGTGCACTATTTTACTGGTTTAGCAGTTTCCTGCAAGAGATCTCTTTCTTCAAGTGAGGAGTTCTAAGGTGGACCTGACAATTATGAAAATGATATATAAACAAACATTATTTACAAAGCAGACCTTTTTGTTTTCGGTTTTTTGCTCATATTTAATCACAATGAGTTGGTAATTCAGATCATTTGTTATGCAAGCTCCTACTTTTAGGCGACGTCCACCGGCGAATTATAAAGTCCACTATAAAATCATTTCGCTCCGTCTCCGCTAATTTTACATTTTTAATAGCCTATATATTCATTGCTTTTAGGAAGAAAGATGTCGAAACGTTTTCGACTTTTCGCCCAAGGTTTCTATTATAACTTTTGCCTAAAAATTTGTTACTCTAAATATTTTCTTCACACTTCAAAATAAGAGAACTAAAGATTTGAAGAACTGAGTTCTTGCATAAACATTATGCCAAGATGTCAAGTCATTATATATATACTATATTCACAGAGAGGTGAAGCAAATTTGATTAGAGATTGTGAAGTAGAGTTTTGTATTATCACCCAATATTGTATGAATAAGCGACCGGTTTGTCGATAATCTTTTCGGAACTTGTTGACAACAAAGATCGATCGATTGTTATAGTTTAGCGTTGTACTGTTTCGCACCTGCTTACGGCGTCTACTCCTTGAAGACCATTTTCCGTCGTCACACCGGCGTATCGGTTGGGACAACGTGCCAAACTTGAGAGCAGAACGTTCCTATTGATCTAGCGTTTCTGTGTTTCGATTGACAACGATTCTTTGCAAAAAATGCAACAACGGATGCTTGCAGCGGAATATGTTGATTGTTCGGTAGGAGAAGATTGTACAGTTTGTGTTGAAAACAGAAAATACCCCACGGACACGGACCCCTTCAAATAGAGATTCCCACTGGTGTCGCCTGCATCCGTCTGGTCAACGGCGCAAATGGGCTCTAGGCTGGCGATCCCGGAAATCACAACAACAAAACAGAAAATGTGGAATGCTGCATGCTTTAGTTTTCAAGGAGCTTTCTGCATTCTTCTAGTCAACGGAGCTAATGGTTCCTTCTGCCAACGACGTTTTAACCCATTTGATTCAGTTATTTCAGATTCGGATGGTTGTGGGTGTGGCGAGCCCATGTAAAAATTTAGCCAGTAATATCCAAAGGAATTTCTTGGAATCTCATCATTTGTGCCATTTCCTGCTATAACGATCAGATTGGATCCTATTTTATTACCACCTGCTGTATATACGGGCTGCTATTACTATTATTCATTATGGTGCTGCCCCTGCAAAACATTGCTTCCCACCAGCTCTGCGTTGGAGCCTGGAATGTGCGTAGCCTTCTGGATGCTGATGCTCAAGGTCTAGCGGCTCGTTCTCTGTGCCGTTATGGTGTGGAGCTGGCGTGCTTATCGGAGCTCAGAATCTCAGGCTGTGGCACCCTACACATACCAATCCCCTCCTATGATAACGAGCAGCTAGCATGGTCGCACTACGTGCTGTATCACTCTGGAGGCGATGACGCGTACGGTGGTGTTGGTTTCTGTCTGACCCCCCCGAATGTCTAACTGCGTCGTGGATTGGAGACCTATCTCAAACCGGCTGGCCTATATCAGACTACGTACCCAACCGTTCAACACTTCGGTTATTTCGGTTTATGCTCCCACTGAAGCCAGCGATCCAGCAGTGAACGACTCCTTCTATCGGGAGCTCTATGCCTTGCTATCTACTGTTCCTAGGCGAGACTACCTGCTGGTAATGGGCGACTTTAACGCTCAGCTCGGTTCGAGTGATCCGGCCGAACGTCGGTATGCCGGTAATTTCGCTACGGGACGTAGAACCCCAAACGGTGAACGTCTTATGGAGTTCTTAGCCCGTTTTGACCTCTGCCTTGTCCACCAACTTCAGGCACCGACCAAAACATCTAGCTACGTGGAGGTCCCCGAATGGAAGAACATTAAACCAAATTGACTTTGTGATTTGTCGAAGCCGCTGGAGGGGTTCGGCTGTGAACTGTCGCTCATACTGGGGCACTGACTTTCAATCTGACCATGCGCTGATCAAATGTGTGGTTCAGGTTAAGCTCAGCTCACAAATCAACAGAAGACCAAAGTCCTATGCCGTATCCAGACTCTCTGACCCAGTAATCAGGAACCAATACGTAAACGAGCTATTGGGCCTATTCAGTCCCGAAGATTCAAATCAAGATATTGACCAACAGTGGACTGAGCTATCTGACAACGTCCGAAATGCGGCCGGTCGTGTACTTGGTTCATCGAGCAGAGATCAAGCAGTTGTATTGCAGCGCGATACGCTAGATCTGGTTGAAGAGCGCAGAAATCGATTTCCTCACAGAAACAGCAACATCAACGCTGAACATCGACGACTCAACAGGCAGATCAGGAATAACATCAGAAGGGATCGTAATAACTACTGGAAATCAGTTGCCTCCGAAATGAACGATGCCCTCAACAGCGGTAAATGGTACAGTGTCTTCAAAATAATGAAGAAACTAGGCCTGCCACGATCTAAGCCAAGCGAAATTTTGAATGACAATCAAGGTCTTCCCATCTCGGCCAACGAAGCTAAAATCAGCAGGTGGAAGGAGCATTTCGACAACCTTTTAAACTGTGATCCACCTGCAAATCCGCTGTTACCTGATGAACTGCCGTTTCTGGGCTTCTTGCAATGCAGTGACGAACCACCATCTCTACAGGAGGTGGAGGATGCTGTCAAATGCTTGAAGTCAAGAAAAGCTGCAGGTCCGGACGCAATCCCGGCGGAGCTACTAGCTGCTGGTGGTGCTGCGGTTGCTAGTCGTCTGCACCAGCTCATCGTGCTGATATGGGAGAGCGAGGAACTGCCTCGTGGGTGGAATACTTCTATCGTTATTCCATTGCACAAGAAAGGCTCCAGGTCCGACTGCTCCAATTACCGCGGGATTTCTTTGCTGTGCTCTGCTTACAAAGTACTGGAGTTTGTAATCCTGCGAAGGCTGGGAAGATCGTATGAACGGGTACTTCGTGAAAATCAAGCCGGCTTCCGACCCAACCGGAGTTGTGTGGACCAGATATTCTCTTTACGCCGCATTTTGGAGTCACGCTACGAGTTCGGAAGGCCCACCTTGATTGGATTCATACGGTTTCAAGTCAGCATTTGACTCTGGCGATAGATCTGGGCTATTGTCTATTTTGGAAGCGGATGGTGTACCAAGCAAACTCTGCAATCTGGTGAAAATGCTGTATGCGAACACTTCCATGCTCCATGCGTCTTGTGGGCTGTTATCAGACAGTTTTTCCATCAAAACGGGAGTTCGACGGGGCGCTCCCCTCTCTCCATTACTATTTGCCTGTCTGGTAGATTGGGTAATGCGAACCGCCTTGGCAGAGGCAGGGCAGGATGCAAGCTTTGTTCGTCACTGATATTTCAGACCTTGACTATGCTGACGATATAGCGATTCTGGTCGAGTCCGAGGATAAAC